>VZTU01012260.1:159352-192343 GCA_013400835.1 Zapornia atra
AAAAAAAGCAAAGTACCTCACCATTCTGGATGACTTCAACATTCACTGAGTTCAGCACCATTTACAGCAGCTATTGCAATTCATGGCAAGTGTTATGCTTTGCAAATTTTTGTTTTTTAGGTCTTGGTTATCTTCCTCCTTAGCCTTTGAGGTTAAACAGCTTAAAACCAGCTGTTTATCATCCCCCTTGATTAAGTTAATGAGTACATCACACCCTCATGTGAATCCTACCTACTTGGAAGGAATTGAATGCGGCACCTAATTTAAGGCTGACTACGTAAACTGTGCCTGATTTCTGCCCCATGTTAAATCCCACATTGCCCCAGTCTATGTACTCAACCCTTCTTTGTTCTCATTGTTCTTACCTTTTTTTTGGCCACACGATTATCTGGGGAGAACCTCATCCATTTATATAAACTTATCCTTACTGGTTATTCCAAAAATACCAAACTTCTGTTTGCATGTTTAGCTGTGAACTTAGAAAACAGGTAACAGTCTCACAAGTCTGAAACCACTCCAGAATTCCTGAATAAATATGTAATTTTAAAAAAAAAAGGCAGTTTAAAGAAGTTTAAATTAACACAAAAATACATAATTAATTTCATTGTAACATTGTGGTTAAGTAAAGATTAAAATAATTTGTGTTATGAAAAGGGTGTAAAGTATCTGCATTAATTTCATAGAATCATAGAATCATAGAATGGTCTGGGTTGGAAGGGACCCCAAGGATCACAGAGCACCAACCCCCCTGCCACAGGCAGGGCCACCAACCTCCAGGCCTGGATCTACACAAGGTTGCCCAGGGCCCCATCCAACCTGGCTTGAACACTTCCAGGGACGGGGCATCCACTACTTCTCTGGGCAGCCTGTTCCAGCACCTCACCACTCTTTCTGTAAAAAACTTCCCGCTAAGATCTAATCTAAACCTTCCTTCCTTTAGTTTTAATCCATTCCCCCTTGTTCTGCCATTGTCTATCCTTTTAAAAAGCTGAATCCCCTCCTGCTTATAAGCTCCCTTCAGGGACTGGCAGGCTGCAATGAGGTCTCCCCGCAGCCTTCTCTTCTCCAGGCTGAACCAGCCCAGCTCCCTCAGCCTCTCTTTGTAGGGCAGGTGCTCCAGCTCTCTAATGATCCTCGTGGCTCCTCTGAACCCTCTCCAACAGTTCCACATCTTTCTTGCATTGGGGGCCCCAGATCTGGACACAGGACTCCAGATGGGGCCTTACGAGGGCAGAGTAGAGAGGGACAATCACCTCCCTGTCTGTGCTGCTACCCCTCTTCTAATGGAGCCCAGGATACCATTGGCCTTGAAAGCTGCAAGAGCCACTGCTGGCTCATGTTAAGTCTCTCATCCACCACAATCCCCTGACAGTATAACAGCCTGATTCTAAAATACATATATTAAAGAGGTGTTTTTGTCATACCTATAAACATAAGTCAGTAATATGTAAATAAATGCACACATAGCTATCTATGGTATGATCCAAATTATTGCTGGTTGGGCAAGAGGGACAGCAAGGATGTTTTAGTGGGCAAGACACATACTCTTTGTTTGCATAAACCTAACATGCTACAGTCTTAGACCTCTCATATTTGTTTAATTTTTTTTAGCTACAGGAATGCGTATGCATTTGTAACAAAACAATTTGGAAGCCCATTTTAATAAAAGGCTTAGAAATCTCTTTGAGGAGGTCAGTACTCCTCAAACATGCAACAATCATATGGCTTTACAGGCTGGCATGCAGTGTTTGGAGGATCTGATTAAGCGCCAGGGCTCGCGCACACAGGCGCACGCTAAATGAAGATAAGGTGGATCCTTTTGTCAAAGATGTATTTGAGATTAATGGCAAGCTGGCAGGCTGAATGGGTTCCACTGCACTGAGGCAATTACTGTAGTAGGTAAAGCAAGTGATAAAGATTTATTTAGTGCAAGGCTGATATTCATTAATCTCTTTAAACCCCACGTTAAGGTTGTTTAAAGTACTGTAGCTCTTCTCTGGAAAGGTCTGTTGAATCTATGACAGAAAAGGCAGACCTGCATAAATGCAGTGCAGGTCTCCACGGACTATGACATTTCTATACCTCCACAGGGAGGCAAGTATTTTAGATTAGTTTGGTTAGCACTGCAGATGCAGCATGCTGATTTACTAAACTCTGATGCAAGTTCCAAAAATAATTAGCTTATCAAAGATCCACTTTCCTTCCTTTCTTTTATTAGTGAGCTAAATATGGCATTGTTGAGAGGAAATAATTCATTGCACTAATATTCGAGACACTAAGCACAGACTTGTCAAAACTGAGTCTTTTTTAAAAAAAGAGTCAATTCTCAGCACTGGCTTCTATTGAAAGATGCTCATGTTACATGAATAACAAATGTAATTTAGCTGTAAAATTTCCTTCTGTGATATTACAAAGCTAGGAATTAGTAAGCATTTCTGAAAAGCAAGTTGTTTTATTGGCCCAATATAATGAGAGCAAGCATCCCAACTGAAAGACACATAGCACAGAAGCTTTTTATGAATTGGGGTTTGAGGTACCACACAAGAAACTTGTTGAATGGAGAAGAGGTTAAAATTTCATGCTTCCGTGGTAGACTTTTTGTTACAGGTTTAGTAGGGCTTTTTGCCAAGCAAAAAAAAAAAAAATCACTTTGATTTGGCATAGAGAAAATACTCCCCTTGAAATAGGTTAGTTCCTTCAGTGTTTAAGCAAGAGTTGTTTCTCAAGACATCAGTAAGAAAGAATATTATTTCAAGAACCACGGTCAAGGTTCCCAGATACTACTGGCATGCATATAAATAATCAGCAAGACACCCACTACCCCTCCTGATTTTTTATCTTCAGAAAGCATATTAAAATGATTTATTTCTAGCCTGCTACTCATAGAGAATGCAAGTCAACCTCCCCTTACCTTGCCAGTGACAGGGATATCAACGGAACCCCAGGTACCAGCTCCCCAGTGAACCGTGCCTGGGGCAAAATCAGCTGCAATAATTCCAGCAACTGGAAATAAAAAGGAATGTTAACAGTAGAAGGTAATCCAGCACACACTGAAGTTACATCAACAATTTACACTATATAGCAGATAAAAATAAAAATCATCAATACTAAATGTAAAAATATATTCTATGAGACCACACAAAAGCTGTCAAACATATTTTAATCAATTTCAGTTAGAAGATATTTCAAGTCTACAATAAAATTTCTCAAACTCCTAGAATCGTGCAGGATTATAAAAAGCAGATTTCTGAAAAAAAGGCAGGTCAGCAGGTGTCACCTTCATTTTAACAGAAATACATTAACTTTCTTTTGTTGTTGCTTTTTCTCATGGGATTTTTTTTGTTTGTATTTACAAAAAAAAAAGTTTCATACTGTAGGCTTATTTAACCCAAGTTAGCACAAAATAACGGGGTTGGCCCAGTGTTTCTCTAACAGTCTTTCACCCATACTCTTCCTTATCTCTGCTCTGCTCTCCTTCTCTCTATGTGGCCTCTACAGTTTCGTATCTTCATTGAAATGCCTTCCAGAAATGCCTTTTATTCCAGCAACATGAGATGGTTCCATTGTGCTGACAGAGTTGCCTTTTGGAAAAGAGCAAAATTCTCCAGAGACTGGGGTTTCCAGATCTGAATGCTTAATTTCATATTCCAGCCCAGCAAGGGCAAGGATTCAAAAATACTGGATCAGGTGATCAAACTACAGGAGCTAGTTATGTTCAAATGTTCCCTCATTTTCCAATGCTGTTTCAATATTAACATCTACCAAAATATTTTTGAAGATCCATATTAACATTTCATGAGCTTAATATCCAGCCTATCAGAAACCCTACCCACAGAACTGTGCCTGCTGCTAAATGAAACTAAAAAAAATTACATTTTTATTGCCTTAAACCAAACTAAGAACCCACAACACTCCAAAACAAAACCCAAGGAAACTCCACACAAACACTACCACCACCACCTCCCCCAAAAGAAAAATAAAAACCCCTCCCATGCTTTGCTAGTTCAACAAGGGCAAATATTCAGCAGTGACTAGTTTCTTTTATCCCAGTTCTTACTTGCTTTGCTTTTCTTGGCCATGAGGTAAACAGACTGCCTTTTACAAAAAATAATTTAAAAAAACCCTCAACAATAAAATATTTTGCCCTGAATTTACAGGAAAAACCAATCCCTCAGCATCACATACATCACACCAGTGTTACAACTAGATTTAAATATTTCTAATGATGATTTTGTCCCCCAAGTCTTCCATGCTGATTCTACTACTTCAAAGTGATCTTTATTAGTTTCCAGGCTAAAATCTAGGAAACAATTTTCTGACTGAACAAGAGTTATGTTAAAGAATGAGTCCTATAATGAACAAAATACCTCCCTCTACTTTCAGGTTATTTCTTCAATGCTAAAAGTATAGATTATTTCAATGGAAAGAGAATTAGGAGAATTGTGTCTTTCATGTCATTTATCATCCGTTGCAAGCTCTATCTCCAATAAAAGCAGCATGATAAAAATAATTCCATGAATTAACTTTACTCTGTATGGTTGTTACTGATTCACAAAATACCCTCTTTCTCCATAGTAAGACAATTGAAGGTGCTCAAAATTTTCAGTCACCTCTGCCTTCTAACAAACAATACACTAACAAATGCCCTAGACAGCTTCCTGAGCTACGTAATGCAGAGTGTTCTTCCTGCCTTCGCAATATCAACCACAGGGCACCTTTCTTACTTCAAATACCTCTAATATATCATGATCGAGCATAAGTAAACAACACACCAAGGCCAAAAAAACCCCAAAACTATTTTTGCAAGAAAAAAAAAAAATCCCTACCTGATTTTTTGTTCTAATCAGCTCAACAACCACAAAATACCAAACCCCCAAACCAATCCATTTTGTTCTTCAGTGATGCACTCAGCGTTTGGTACGAACAGCTAGACGTGCCAACACAATTATTTCTCATCATTGCACCCTCTCTTCACACATAGCATCACCCCAGCATCACTTTTCTAATTTAAGGATGGAGTTTGTCCTTACAAAGTGATACGTGAAGGCTCTAATTTTGCTCAGGGTGGCTTGGTGTCATAGGAAAGGCCTTGAAAAGAATTGCCATGGCATGCATGCAGCCTGCACAGTTTAGCTCTTCTCAGAGCTGTGAGACACAGGAATGAGATTGGTGGAAAGCAGACATGAAAATCTCTTTGAACAATCCATCCCACTCAGCTGAGTGAAGCAGGTATTGCGCTTCTGCCCCTGAGCTCAGGGTGTCCTGATGCAAGATTCAGATATTGGGTTCCTGAGAAGGCTACAGGGGCTGCACTGGAGATCCTGTGTGAAGAGGACTGTTTAAGCCTGTCTAACAAGGACAGAGAACTCAGGATCTATTCTTTCTGCAAATGGGTACAGAGCAAAGAGCCAAAGCAGGACATTGCCTCTTGTCCTGTCACTGCCAACAAGAGAAAAAAAAGCTTTTCTTTGACTTCTTTGCACCCTTCCTTCAGGTATGTGAAGGTACATTGATAAGATTCCCAGAGTCTTCTCTTGTTCAGGTTGAACAACCCCCAACGCTCTCAGACTTTGCTCAGAGAGAAAATGGTCCAGTCCCTTAATCACCTCCACTGCCCTTCACTGGACTCTCTCCAGAAGCTCCATTCCTCTCTTTGGGTACACTACTGGCAAACATAAGAAGGGCAGAATTCATGATGCTAGGAAAGTTGTTAAGACAAATTAAACGTAGTCATGTTACTCATAAAAGGTGAAATCACCTGTGAATTCCTATTCATCAACAGTGCTTGCCAAACCACAGCACCAGATGATCACATTTTCTGTGTGAACCAAATCATTTACAGAAAAGCTATTTTAAACACTGCTTATAAGAATTTCCAATATTTTCATGTCCCAATACCTCTCAAGTCAGGCTCCCTCAGTGCCCTTAGTCAAATGATATCAGCCTCAGAATGAGAGAAAGATTTTAACAAATACATTTTAGAAATCTCAAAGTGATTAAAGTAGTTTTTCTATGCATAGTAATGAGGTGGTTTTCAGGTTTGCTCTTAAAGGGCTCAAAGCAAGTTTTAAGATGTGATCTCAGAGCTAAAAGTGACATGCCCACTGGAAAGCAGGTAATGCTCCCATTACATTTTTATGCAGAAGCATAATGTTTCTATAGCAGGGGATTTTAAGATACCTGACTTTAAACTGAACATTACCACTAAAATTACCACCTAGTCATCAAACCAAAGTACTTCAGTTGGAAATGCCACTTGAGGAAAGTGGAAAAATATTTACTAGTACGTGGATTTTAATAGACCAATAAATAAAAATTGATGGCAGAGCTGCAAGTTAAGAATAATCCTAAATGACAGTAGCTGAATCATCACTGACTAAAAGAGCCAAAAGTCTTTGATGACCATTTTTATGTGGCTGCATAATTAGCACTGTTTCTCTACTACACAGCTGTTAGTATTTATGCTGGAGAGGGGTGTCATTGTGCAACTGTATGTAAAATACACTCAATCCCAGGATTCAAAGGAATTGCAAAAATTCTTGTTGCTAGAAATAGCTATATTTTCCTGGTAGTATTTTTGGTATCCTTTATTTAAAAGGGATTTCTTGAAATTGCTAAAAAACTAAAGAAAAACCAAAAAGATCTAAAAAACAGGACAACCACAGGCATTTAGGTCTAGCAGTCAAGGTCAACTGATATCATTAGACTTACATGAACTCAATTCGAGTTACAGTAGGGAAATCATGTTAGGAAATATGGGTCAAGTCATCATGCAGTAATAAAGCTGTTACCTCCAGACTCAGTTTTTGAAATATTCTTTAAAACCTGTCATAGTTTAGTATTTCTAATGTTAGAGCCATAACTGAACAATGAAGTATGCCAAGGTTTATAAAGGGTCACTTCAATATTTAGTCAGATGTTTCAAAGACAAAAAAACCAACAAACAACCCAAAACCCTCATAACCAACCCCCCAAAAAACCCCACCAACATGGAAATCCAAATAATATCTCTCAATTTAGTCCAAAACCATTTTGTCCCTAAATGATGTACTGGAGGGGGGGAGGTGNAAGAGCTTCTTAAATGTCTGGGTGCAGGAGTACACCTGGACTGGTATGGCCATTACAGTAAAAATACAAGGACCAAAGAGAGAAAAAGAGTAAATCTCACGCATGAATTACAGTGCCAAATTATACAAGGTGCTAAAGTGACATAATCAAGTAGATACAGCACTAAATCTAGGGCACTCAGTTACTACCATCACAAGCTCAGTATAAAAATTAGGTTGCAACATTCTCAAATGTATATGCTCATTTACAGTTTTGGGAGGCATTTTCAAAGCACTCTGTGTTGGCGTAACTACTCCCACTGAAGTCACAAGGACCTTAACAATTGATTTCCAAGGAAGCACAGTTAGGCTGAGCACTTCTGAAATCCCACTGTAAGTGATTTACATGGGGAGAACCTGAGCTTATGTGGCATCCTTAGGATTATAACCACCTCCAAGGGCTTAAAAATAATTGTTAGATACAAGGTGCTCAGTATACACTCAGTAAGAGCTTGCAGAGACCCTTGGACATTCAAACCTGATTAGCCAAGAAGACTGTGTGCAGATAAATTAGCCCCCAATTTGAATACCTCCTGCTCATGTGAGCAAACTGGCAGTTAAAGATCATCAGAAGACAGCTACAGAGGGACAGCAAATAGCTCCATATTCCATCCCCACAGATCTTCATTCCCTCCTGCATATTCTCAGCTCAAACACTCCTTAGTCCCTCCTGAAAATTCATGCTTTGGCTCTAGCTTCTTTTTACTCCCTCACCCCTGCGTGGGGTGGATGGACCAGCACTATGTCCAGAAGCAGCTACACAGTATTTCAGGGGACGGTCAAACCGCCCTGAAAGGAGGACAGGAGGAAATACGCCAGTGCACTACATTGCCTGGCCACAGTGAGGGTTTAAGAGGGATGCAACCATAGCTGAAAAGATTTAGACATGCACAGAAAGCTTCTGAATCCTCTAAAATTAGGTATCAAAAACGCTGACATATGAATTCAGCCAATTACTGTGATTGACTGAAGCAGCACCTTTTTTTGTATGACTTTATTTTTGTACTTTTAAAGACATGTTAAACATAACATCTTTTTCAAGTTTGGTATGCAAGTACACGTACAATTGTTCTATATATTGCTCAAATGTAGGCCTTGAAATAAGAGTTGGATCTCTTTTTCAGAAGCTAAATACGGTGGAAGCCATTTAAATGAATAATGCATTTTTTTAATGGAACAGAAAAGTAATATAAGTGGGGCATGTTAATTCCCAGGCATGTGAAATTTATTGTCACTTAGGTGCCCACTGGGAATAATTTATGCATCCTAGATTAAGAAAATATTTTTAATTTGAATTAGCATATTTTACTCATTATGACTAACCTTGACACAGTCCTTTTTGGAGGTGCCATGCCCTCAGGTGGGAGTTTACAAAATGTCCACTTACCAGGAAGAAATAATAAAGCAAAGATGCACACACACTTTCTAATGTGAAAAATAAGGTGTGTCCTGGAAAGTTACACCTTTGGTTACAATGGTCTTTGACTTTGTCTAGTACAATCAAATCCAGGTTAGATTTGATTCTTCCTCCCTTAAAGGAGACCTTTATTCAAGCACACGAAATCAAGCTAATTTAAAGATAGTATGGGAAATTCCAGCACAAAATGACAAGTTATTTTTTAAAAACCTAAAATCACAAGGGTCAAATTGAGAAAGAAAAGACTTTCAATAAAATTAATCTCTCCATCATCTGACATTACAAGAAAATACACACACCGGTGAGCTAGCATTCAGCCTTAAAAGCTTTCTTCTGACAGGTCTGGCAACTGTGAAATTCTTAGATTTGTAAAACAAGAATTTTAAACTGTTCTCATTAAACCACAGTCAAAGTAAATATTAAAACTCTGGTCTCTAAATCATTTACAAGCATATATACTAAGAAAGCTAAAAAATAAAAGCAATAGAGCCATTTGTACCTCAGAACTACAGCTTGCCAAGTGCCAGGGTTCTCTTGGCCTCCATCTGGAAGCACAGAGGGAAGCAGCATTATTTAAAAAAAAAAAAAAGAAAAAAAAAAGAAAAAATACTCCAGAAAACCCTTTGTATAAAGTCCCTTCCCCTTCCACATCTGGACTCGGCTCCTCTCCACTCCATGCTCACAGGTCTCACTGCATGTGGAAGAGAGGGACAGAGCCAGGCAGTAAGGCTGAAATGAAGGTATGAACATCATACTAGACCATGGCAATGCATTGTTTCAGGGTGGAACATGCTTACCTTTACAGAGCTCACAGAATGCCCTCACGATAGAAAATACCAAGGGACATAAAAAAGCAGCCACAAATCAAACAAAACAAAACCTCTAAGAGTCTGCAGGGAGTCAGAGGTCCCTAGATCTGGCCTCACCTCAGTGCCAATATACAATCACCTGTCAACTAAAAAGCAGAAGAAATAGGTGGTTTCAGAGAACAAATAACCAATAAAATAGGAAAGGTAGACGATACTCAGTGCCTGTACAGCTAAGGACCTTCATTGCCCAAAGGTCATCTTAACAGTAGCCTTGCACTGTTAGGTAAAGGCAGGAGTACAGCACAATGAGGGCTTACACTCAAGGTGAGAACACTGCTGCAGGCTGTTTTCTGGGAATTAAAAGACATCCAACTCCAAATATGCAAGGACAGCCTGCACATTCACAAGCATTCCTGAATAATCCCACCTGTCCTCATCCATACACAGCCTTCTGCAAGCAGAAATAAAAAAAGAAAGAAGGGAAAATGCCATGAAAGATAAAATGAAGTTCCAAGCTATCTCAAAGCCTCCTGAAGTTTACATTTTAAAAGTTCTTTTTTACTACAAATTCACAAAAAAATAGGGGGTTTGTAATTAAAAATCTGCTACATTCTCTTAGCTCTAAAACAACCGTGTTATAATTTTACAGGCTGTATAGAACAACTGTACAACACAGAAACTAGACAGGCCCTGGAAGGAACATGATTTATCAGATGCTCAGTCTTAAAAAAACCCCAAACCCATCAGTTTAACAACTTACTTCATAGGGAGGGCTGTATATTTCAGAAATCCTTATAAGCAATACAGGTGAAGTAACACACGGGTTTCAAAAAAGATTGAATCCAACCTGATTACCAGAATGGGTCAGCACTGTCTTGGTTACAGGATGAATGCTAGAACACTATTTAATTTACAGCCTGCAATCAGACTCATGCAGGTGAACTCCAGTGAACACAAGTGCCCCACCATAGCTGCTACAGCTCTGAAGAAACAAGCCTGTCACTCATCAAGTGAGATTACAGGAATTGGGACTGACTCTTAGCAAATGGACTACAGCCTCCTGAATACTTTATGCAATACATTTAAAAAACTAAACCAAAGAGCATCTTTCAGAGGTGTTTAAGAATTACCTCAAGCGTGATGCTGGCCGTGCTAAGGATGCTGCAGTTTCACAGCCATAGTGTGACTCAGAAAATCCGCTCATACTGTCTTCACAGCTTGCCCAATTACAGCTTGTGTGAACTGCAGCTAGCCCAAAACTTTTTCATCACTTCTTCATAGGCCACATCTCCTTTTCTGAATTAAGTTTGTATTGCAGTTTACAAACAGCATAGTATTCCCATAGTGCTGGGTCAGCTGTGTGGATCCCAAAAGGCCTAGTGTGGCACAGAAGAAGCATTTCTACTGAGTCTGTACCTAACCGTGGTCTCTATAGCGAATTTGGCTGGATATATTAAGATCACAAGGGTAAAGCCAAGGGGCTTCATTAGAGGCAAACAGCTGCTTCTTTCGCAGGACACCTTTCAACTGAGATATGTACAGTTTCTTGGGTATATCTCTGCTTGGATTACAGGTTCCCAGTTGCAGTTTAGGAATTAAAAAGCTCTGCCATGTCAACCGTCTGCTTAGACCAGTGGAGTTACACCACAAGGTATTCTTCACTTCTAGTTTACAACAGTAGAGACAGTATAAATACCATATTTCTATGCATGCATTTTATACACAATACTGCTGTAGTTCAAAACTCACTTTACTTTTCCATGGTTTTCAGTTCCCTGTAATACATGTTACACCTGTCATGGATGAAATTGATAATAGAAGTCCTACCAAAACACTTATAAGAGGATAAAAAAGCCATGTCAATGCAAGAAAACAGCTCACACTGGATCAAATGCATCTGTGCTTTAACTTGACAGTTGCCCTGCAATACAATGGGGTACACTGCCAGCACATCACAGATGTACAACACCTGAGCTGGCAGGGAGGGGGAAAAATGACTGAAAGAGGATGTGATAATCAAAGACTGGCCTTAAAATGGATATCCCAAGATACACACCTGCTACACATGAAGCCATCCTTAAGAGTGCAGTGCAGAGTTTAAAACAAGCATTTTCTCAATGAAAACTCCCAGACTATACAGCTGCTGCACTAGGTTGAAGCTTCCTTGCCTCCTCTCCTCCAACATCCCTCATACAGCGTGTGCCATGTGCTACAAAGATCTGATATTCCAAAAGGAAAACAGTTTCATGAAGCCTGCAAGATCACTGAAAATATTACCAATAGAAAATCATTGCTGAAAATGTATTTATATATTATTTCATATGAATAACAATAACTCCAGGAATCCAGCATGATTTTACATATACATAGACACAAAACATAGAGGTTTTGGTGAATCATTGTGCCCTTTAAAAGAGTCAATCTTCCTCAGTATATGCAGCCAAACCTTATTTCTAAAGTTTCATGTTTCTCTATACCATCCTTAGGGTATTAAACAGCTTAATTAGAATCTAAGTAAAACATACAACATTTTCCACCTGGCTGGAAGAGTGAAGGATTTAAAGCATTTTATTTTAATATATTTTTAAAAAATTGAATACTCAAAATAATTACTTGTGCCTATTTTCAAAATATGATTTGTTAATAAAGGCATTAAATAGAGCAGCAACCCAATTATGATCAAACTTAGACAAATAATAACAGAAGCCCATTTTTGTAACTTTTTACCTTTGTGTGTGTGTGTGTGTGTGTGTGTGTGTGTGAAACCTTCCATATACTGAGCAAAGGAAAGATGAAGAGAAGCAAAAAAATGATGGGAGAAAATTTAATGAGATAGAATATATTAGTGTTTATTTTAGAAACAAATTTCTTCTTTTGCAACTTTTCTCACTGAATCTCACCAAGAAAATTGGGCACATAGTAAGTGAAAAAAAATACTTAGGCAATACAAATTAACAATCATGCAGCCAGCAGTTGTTTCCTAAAGGTTAAATGCTTGTTTGCAGAACAGTAAAAGTTCTGGGCACAGAACATCACCTTCCTATGCAAGTTCTTTCCCGTTTGTCACCCAACTGACATGGTCTCCTGGCATCTCCAGTGGAGGCCTAAACAGTATAGAAACTCACTGCAAAGCAACAAGGTGCTTATGTGACCTGCCAGAAGATAACAGGTAAGGCCTTCATTTTGCACTGTGATCCACGTGACTTTTTCCTTTGTCTTAAGGGAAAAGGTGACGTGCTGTATGTTGTGGGGGAGAGGACACTTATCAGCCTGGGCCATGTGATCTCTGGGAAATCTCCCCAAGTGAGATTAACCTCTTTTCTAAGACTCTACCACAAAGACATCAGAAAAAAGTTCTAGAAATGAATCATGAAAGTTATGGTTTCTAATTGAGTTAAAGACACGTGACCTCTAATCAAAAACAGGGAAGTGAAAAAAATCCCAAACAAGAAATAACACTGCCTGGCATCAGACCATTACAATCAGGCCCCTAGTGCTCTGCTGGGAAGATGCTCATTACAATGACATACCAGCTCTTCCAAAGATGGAGCCCATCAGCTGCTGTAGCACCTCGCCCCAAGAGATGCTGCATGGTACATGAAGTACTGCTGCCTTCCATCAGAGTTCTCCAAAAGTGTTACCAAAATGCTCTGCTTGGTGCCTCTGTACCTTGCCAGCAGGACCAACTTCTCCCAGGGGCAGGTTGCTGCTCATCAGGAAGAAAAGCAGAAAAATAGGATGCCCTTGCATTCAACCAGCCCAGGAACAAGACCATTATTAAGACAATGGGAGTTTGTTTTAAAAATGACAGTCAAACTCACCTCCGTATCAGTAGTTGAAAGGCATTTAAATTTGTTTCTAAGCCTTGTTTATGACTGCTGTAAGCCCCTCCACAAATTTTCAAACATGAGTAACTGCAAAAATCTGCATCAGCCACAGTCCAAAAAGTTGCATTGTTAACATTTTAATCTAATTCTTGTGTAGGTGCAGATGACAAACTCAAAAGCAGAGAGTCCATGTCCTGTAATTAATGATTCATGAAGTCTGATGGCCCAGACAACTAAAATTCATCTTTTCTTCTACCTCCCAGAAAAATCACTTCACATGCTGAGACGACAGAACACATGAAATCTTTCATCAACTTCAGTACTGGTTTCAGTTAAGAACACAAAATTGGTTTAATCTTACAGTAGCTCCATTCTGATTCCTTAAGAATTTAAATATTTTAAATTGCCAACTCCCCTTTGAGTTAATATGTAGATTTATTTTTTTTTAAATAAAATCTGAAAGACTCAGTTTTGAATACACCATTTTGCTGAATTCTAATTTAACAAAATCTTCATTGACATTTTGTTGTTCCTGTTCTATGTGTAGGACACATCCTTTATAAATCAGTTTACTACAAGCCTACGACCACTTTTACAGGAAACACACTAGAAGGAGAAACGCAACACGAGCCCGTCTGCTTGCACTGGAAAATGGGTCCAAACCCATTGCAGGTCCTGTCCTGGGTCAGCAGTTCACCCAATTTTAAGTGTCAATATTGCAAAAAGTTTTTCTGAGAAACAAAGATTTTTAATTGCTTAAGGAGTCATTGGCACTCTAGCACTGATACTGCCAGCCTTCTAGGTGCTAAAACACAGTCTGGACTCGAACTTTGATACATGTGACACCATTTGGGGGATTTGGAATTAAGTTCCAGCATTGCATATAGCATAATATTAAATCACACACAATGCACTATAGGCAATCCTCTGCTGGCCCAATCTTCTGAAATGATTTATGCACAGAAAGTTTAACTGTACAGCAGGGACACTGCTGCACATTTGCACCTTCACAAAGAACCCTTGTCAGGCAAGTCACCGGTATAAATGCCATTTGGGCAGGTTTTAGACCGGTGTGAGATTTAGAGTTTTGAAATAAACCCACCTTCTTTCAATACGAAAGGACAACCAACATATTATATGGAAAGTATGCAGTTTCTTATGCACAAACATATAAATACTTTTTATGGCAGTCACATAACAAAAAACCCACCAGCATTAAATAAAAGACCTGCCATAATGCAACCTGTTGTTACTCCTCGGAGTGATTAAAATATGACTTCACCGTGCTGAAGTGTCTCTCCTCCCCCTCACACCAGCAAACCCTTTCTTCTTCTGCATTTGTTATACATTCTCATTTATATTATCTGTCTAGCTGTCTGTCCTTAGATTGTAATCTGCTTAGAACAGGCACTTTTCCTCCTTGACCATTCAATGAGCACTGCAGTTGGTGGTACCGTGGACAAATATTAAATGAACCTCTCTGAAAAGAGACAACTGTAAGCGGGGATTCTATTGTGTACAACAAACGTTCCCACGGAAGAGAGCTAAGGTACTTAACTGAACTACTTTTTACTCAAAAGACTATTCAAAATATTGAAATTCTCCCCTGCACTTCGTTTGTTTGCACAGAGACATACATGGCACATTTTTAGGGGCCTCATCCTGACAGCCTTTCAGATTCGCAAGCTTCTGTTGATGTTGTAACAGGAACATGACTTGTGTAACTGTTTCAGGAGATTTAATCCGTGCATTTAAAAACACCAGAAATGGGGGTTGGTCTGTGATTCCTCTTTAAAAAGCTGGTTATAGGGTACAGAAAAGATTTTTAAGCAAAACCGTATTTCATCTTGCAAAGAGTACAGTGCATGAATGAAAAACAGGGGCTACAGGCAGACAGTATCTCTAGAGCACCTACTTTCTGCCCTGCTGTAAATTTAAGTAACCTTGCAGCATGCAGTAACTTTGAAATTAGAACCTGTCAGAAAAGACTTTCTGTGTTATTGGCATTCATATTGTGCAATGCCTGAAAGCGTAGCTTTTCTGTTTGAGGATCTCCATCTAGTTTTATAAAATTTGTCAGAAAAATTATTTTCTTGAAGCTTCACTAAGCAAACAGTCCCACAGTTAAAAACCTTCTGAAAGAGAAATAAAACTGCGCAAGTTGTGTTCGGGTACAGCTGTGAAAAGGGTACGCACAATTTGCTGCAAAGCTCCACTCCAACCCCCTCCAATCCAGTACCCTTTTGCCCTCAGCATCCACCTTCTCTCCCCTGTTGAAATCAAGAATGCAGAGTAGATATTGAAATTAACTAGTACAGTAAGTGAACTGCAGAATTAGTGCCAGTCTAGCAAATTAAACAAGGGAATAACCTAAATTTTTTTTCCATTTTTCCTTTTTTATTTCCAACAAATTAGAGGGCTCCAGTAGATTTTATCAAATACTGAGCTCCCCACTCTCCTGAAACTGTATAAATGCCTTGAACTCCCAAAAGAACATCACCATTCCTTAGCCCCATGTAGTTCTCTTTCATTTACCCACTACCACAGCACCATTTTCAAAGACTTATTTTAGCCAAAGGGAACAAAAGTGGAAATCCTGAAAGGAGATCTGCAGATTTTTCCAGAATTTTTACTCTGCCCCCTCCACCAACTGTCCACAAGACCTCAACTCCCCTGCTGGGATATCCTTTATGGATGACTCCTGAGGCACTTGAAGATTAAAACAAAGGACAAGCCTCACAAGTCTTCCACCACAACGCTGGCCACAATAGTTTAGTCTCCCTCTCTGAACACAAAAGAGAAGCCTAGCCTCACCTTTGAAGCTGTAAGCCTTAGTCAAATTCCAGAAAACAGCAGACAGACATGACAATATATTATATAATTTATTTTGTGAACTGCACAAGCACACACACACACACACACACACTACGTGATCTGATCAGACGCAGGCGCAGAACACAGGTATCAACTACCAGGTTGAAAGTGTTTTCTTTAGAAAGTATTACTAAGCCAAACAAATAAAAATTACAAATACCCTCGTGGAACAACTGTAAACATTCAGAAAAATAAGGAAAATGTCTCTTTAATGCATAAGCCATTCAAAATTGGGCCCCAAGTGTTGTGGAAGGCTAACTACAATAGAGCGCCTGCAGGCTGCTTCAGAACTGCACAGGCACTGAATGCAAAAAAGAACCACAGTGCTTCCATGGTGGCATCAGCTCCAATTCAAGCACAATAATAGGGCAGAGCACAGTATTCTTCACTTGCATCACAAAAGGAAAAGACCAGCAATCTCAATTTTGTGTACGGGTCTTAAAATTAACGGTAAGAAACCCACAACCCTGTTTTACACAGGGGTCCACACACAAAAGTGATAAAGCTCTGCTTTACACATGCAACATTAATTTCTTGCAAATATTCCTTCCCTATATCATCATTGCCTTTGCTTTCAAATAACCCATAATTTCTAGCCACTCCCATGGCACAATTTAACCCAAGTAAATCCATTCAGGTATGCCTCTGTCATCAGTTATTTGGCAGAGTACTAAATTCTAAGTATGTATTATGGAGTGAATTTTAGACATAGCTATGGCATTAATTGATGATGCAAATAGAAGGCCAGTTTCAGTGATAAAATTCTTCTGGTGAAAACTGAAAGCTTTACCTGCTTCTCCACAACTCCGGAACAAGATCATATGCTGTGTCAATAAACGTGCCCATAGAATCTCATAGGTGTTTAGAAGAGGCCATCACTGCTACCTGCTCTGTTTTGATGATGCAGCTACACAGAGCACATCACCCAGGAGTTCTCAGCACATGCAAAAGGAGAAGATTTAGAAAGATGACACATCTGACCATGTATATGCATGGTGTTAGCACACGAGATGATATCTTGGTATAGCCATACATGCACATCTGTCTTTTAAAGCTAAAAAGGAGCACTTTGACTCTGAGATCTTAAATGAAAAAGCAAGTAGACTTTCACTCAGTAACACCTCTACTGAGCTCTCTAGATCTTAGATGCATTGGAACGTGGGGCTCAAGAAACTTACAGTGTTTAAATCAAGACTTCAAGTGACAGAGAACCTACTGGGGCAAGATGTTCCAATGGTTAATTACACTATGTTCATTATGGTACATAGGGCAAAACTACTCTGCTCAGGAGACATATTAAAGTCACTAGAGGACAACAACCTAATCTGCTAGCTTCAATTTACTTTGTGAAAGAAATTCAGGCTAAAAAGACAAGGCATACACACTCTTTCTTAAAGCAGGAGGTGGCATACTATATTCCACAAATGAGTGTAACCTCCTCTTATCCCCTTAATTATGGCCAACGTATCATCCGTCTCTGTTTAAAGCATGTACCATTCCTACGTAACCCAAAGTGAAGTCTTGGGTTTGAAAAGACTGTAGAGTTCATCATTTCAGACTGAATGAGGTAAGGAAGAGCACACAAACAAATGCTTTTAATCTGAAAATATTGAATAGCACACAAAATAATAATCTAATAACCTAATGCAATGCAAGTCCTCAGGAGCTGACACACAGCAGCTTTTTAGTAACACGAACTGTTTAGGACAAGAAGAGATTAATATTTTCTCCCAACTGAATTTCATGGGGAATTACGATAAGAATGTAATTTCCCAAGCTGACTAACAAGGCAGGCCTGTGAGGAGGCATAACACCCCTTCTGCACCCAAAACAGCCTCAAATTTATAGTTAGCACACATGTTAGAGTTTAGTTTCACGTATCATCCAAAGTCAGCACTCCTGCTACATGCTGGCTTCTAACACGATTCTTGGCACTGTTTAGAAACATTCAATTTTGTCTTGAGCATCATCTAAACACTTTGCACAGGACATTTATCCTAAAGGATATCCCTGATGACTATTCTAAAATCTGGCAAGGTTATAGAAGAACAGCATGTAGGATATACTGCAGAAAAGAGATTTCAACCGCATGGGTAAAATACCTCTTCACACTTTAGCTTTGACATACTGTATGCTCAATATGCATTAACAACGAAATGTATCAATTCAGGGGCATTGTGGTTATAATATAAACAGCCCTGTGTTGAAAGCTTAAGACAAAAAGATATTTTATGTATTTTGATCTGAAAAAGCCCCTCTATTCAAAGAAAAATAAATACTTATACTGAACAACTGAAGAGGTTGTCTCATATAAACTATTATCAAATAAGTTTTAATTCTAAAGCTTGTTTTAAATGGAAATCCACTTTTTTTGTCACAGACACCTATGGGCTAATTAGCAATACTGTATGAAAATGAGGGTTTTGTTTGCTTTCTCTGTAATCATGATATATGTCTTCCCAGAAGTCTTAATATGATTACAAATAAACATTTAACCTGAGTACTGCAATTTTTGTACTGAAGCCTTTTCCCACATTAAAAACATTTACAGTGATGTAGGTTTATGCATGAAGTGATATAAATGCATACTCTTAAAATACTTTGAGAGTAATTCAGACAGAAATGCACACTAAAAAGCTTTTAGTGCACACATTAGGACATTCAGTACAAAATAAAAATCACTGCAGAAGTATGATGCAAAGTACTGTACTGGCATCAAATCACTCCTGTGGATGAGTATTGGTCAAGGAATTTTTAAGACAAAAGCCTCACAAGGATGATGTAACTGCAAGTTTCCACCTGTGTATCTGTCAGATAGCCCACATCTCTTTGCATCAGTTCCTTATCCTCTTTTCACTATTAATTCTTCCAGATCATTAATCGTCCCTTGAAGTTCTTATGGTATTACCCCCCTGCGGTAAGAGCTCCTCAGCTTCCTGCAAACCAATCTAATACCCCAACAGCTCAACACCAGCATGGCTCCACTGGCCAAACAGAGGCAACTGTAAGAAAGAGCGTGTGGCTTCTGACCTTGTTTCTCAGTCTAATGAGGGTTCTGGCAAAGCAGGATGAACAGGCACGATGGTTTCCTCAAGAGGTGATATCTTAAGTGAGCTGCCTACCACTATGCAATGGGACTGGCACTTTATAGCACACAGAATGAGCTAGCAGGTAGGATGAAATGCAGTCTTGGATACCAAGCAAAAGGCTCATCACACATGACTCTACCCCATGAGATGGTAACTTGCCGTGTGTTCACAGATGATCTGTAATGCCAGGTGAACCGTCAATGTGCTGACACTGAACTGCAATCCTGTGACCACTTACCTGCAGAGCACGGATGTACAAGCTTCACATTGGGGTAACTACATTGGTACGCTCATGCCAGTGTTCATATCTATCTCATTGAGCTGTAGTTTGCACTTTCTGTGGTTTAATCCATCAGGAAGCTAAAACAACTGCACAGACAGTTGCTTACTCCACCCCTCACAGAGGGATGGGGGCTTGAATCAAAAGGGAAAAAAAGAAAAATAAAAAACCAACCAAAACTCCAGAGTTAAGATAAAGACGGTTCAATAGGACAGAAAATTATGATGATGGTAATGAGAATACTAAAAGAATATACAAAACCAAGCGATCTGCAGCAAAGTTTCTCACCACCTGAACCCAATGCCAGGCTACTTCTTGAGCCACCCTTCCACCTGGCAAATCCCCTAGTTATATACTGAGCATGATGTCATATGTCATGGAATATCCTTTTGGCCAGTTTGGGTCAGCTGTCCTCGCTGTGTCCCCTCCCAGCTTCTTGGTACCCTTTGTCTTCTCATTGGAAGGCCACTATGAGAAGCTGAAAAGACCTTGACAGCTTGACAATAGTTACAAACATCAGTGTTATCAACATTATGCTCATCCTAAATCCAAACCACACCACTAGAACAGCTGCTATCCCTACCAAACCAGGACAACACCCAAAGAAAAAAAAAATAAAAATCTTAAATAACCCCATGTGAATGACCCACATATGGGATGCTATCCATTAAGTGTCAAACACAGAGGCATTATGGGCTGTTTTTGAAAGAGTATGTCCTGTGTAAATATTCAGTTTTGCACAGAGGTCTTAAACAGGCTAATTTCTTGGCTAGGGAAGTAGATTGTCAGATGGGTCACAACCTCATAAAACAGGCTATCATGTATCTGGAATTTCTCGCATATACGGGTTTTTTCAGATAGAAAAGCAAAATAGTCTTGTATTCTAGATTCAGCCAAGATTTGTAGGTATCCAAGTAATGCAGGCTGGGAAATGCCAGGCATGCTCAGATACATTTGTGTTCAGGCTATCTGAATATGTGCAACAGATCCAGTATTTCTGTACACAATCAGATTATCACTAGTGATTTGTGTTTCGATTCCTAAACACATAATATGGCTTTATTCTAAGAAGTTAATTAGGCTACCCTTGATCACTGGGAGAATGACCCTGGTCAGCAACTTTTTCAAAGATGAGATGTGTGGAGAACATGTTACTTTGAAAGGCTACACACAAAAAATCAAATTATGTCCACACTTCAAATTAGTTTGTATAGTTAATGTTAGGGTTGATTTCTTCTCTGCAAATTGGGATGTTTGCTGTCCCCATCATGTCATTATGTGGAAGGGTAAAGAATGATGAATCAAAACAGTTGCTTGAACATAAACTTGAAAACTAATAAGACACTACCGGTCAAGTACAGGAAGCCGAAGAAAAGCAGCACATGAGAACAATTTGCCCAGAGCATGTAGCAAACTGAAGCACCAGCATGCTGGAGTAAGAAATGTGCCACCACTGCATGGACAGGCTGTGCTTTGGGTCAGACGCGTGAGTGGTGTCAGCACAGACAGTAAAGATCTCCTCTGACATAATAAAACATGTCTGATTTTAAGAAGCCTGTCCTAATGTTGCAGAAAACATCTGCTGGATTCACTGGTCCCAGAGAAGCAATGTTTCAAATTCCTTTATATGAAATGTGAGGACCTCACTAAGGAACAAGGATGGTAAAGCCATAATTCAGTTTCTGAGCAGCTAAGTTCCTGGGCCTCAAGTTAAAAAGGAAATAACTTTCTGATAGACATGTGAAAGCTGGATGCAAGCTTGACTTTTGCATTGGGGATATATAACATGAATAAAATCTTACCATCTGATAATGATACAACTGGTAATACTTCATATCAATCCTAGGCATAATACACTCCTGCATATCTCAAATCATAGTGAGTGCCATGACAATAGGTAATTTTGCAAGTTGCTGAGCTTCTGCTGAGCACAGAAGACCTGTATTAAATAAAAGCTATACATTAAAATCTATTTTTAAAAGCATTTTCCTCTCCTTTTGGTAAGTTCTTTTTTTTTCCCACCAGAAAGTAATTATTACCTATCCTTCATCCCCTTACATATCCACTGAAATAATGAAAGGGAAGCTATAGTACTGATCTAGAATTAAGAAGTTCTGCCTGAATTACAATTTAAAGCAAATTTTATTTCAGTCTTTATCAAATTAAGAAAATTTTATACATCTCTTCAACATTTATAAGCTAGTAACCCTCCTACCATACGTTACACTGCAGAGTTAAAATTTAATGAACTGAAAGGAATGCCCAAAAAAACCCCAAGCCCCAGATTTGTGGAGATATTACAATTTAACAATTCAAAATATAAAACATTAAAATTACTAGTATTATAATTATTACTCTCTTAGCAACATAAATTGTCACATCAATTGCAGTTTGCATGTCTATATTGAACGGATAGCCAAAGTAAAGAGAGCATGTCGTTTTAGCATGCTTACCTAGACCTGCATAATTTTCAAACTTCAAAAACCAGTTACAAAACAGACATCTCTACAGGTAAAATAAAAACAAAATGAAAATTCCCCATGGCTCAGATCCAGCCTTCAGACAAATTCAAAGAATCAAAACCCATGCATTTGAATTGCTCCTTTACAAGTGGCCAGTAAGACACTTTGTGAAAATTACTGGTTTTCAAATGATATTTAAGTCTTACTTCGAGAGGAAAAACTCTTTCAAAGAATAATAGATTTTTTTTATTCTATCTTCAATGGTCAGATTTCCATAATATGAACTGCTTGATAGTCACTTTCCCTTTAAATTATTTTTTAACCATACAGGCAGTCACATCTGATTTCTGATTCTCCTTACCTTACTTTTCCTTTCAATTACTTCAGTTCTTAATACGAACAATAAGAGTGCTCATTGCATGTCCTCTGTGGGACTCCTGGAACTTAGATACTCAATAGACAGGTGCATAGATAAGGATTCAAAGTCTTTGTTCCACTGTCCAGACAGAATATGTTTAATCTTTTTTCTACCTTTTCTATGCCATTTAAACTTTAACCTAGTAGTAACTTTTACTGCCTTGATTCACAATTCAAAGGTATAAAGATGAAAAGTCCTTGCCTTGGAACGTAGCTTGAAAACTTCATTCTTAGTCTGTATTTCTTTTGAACTTCTTCTTGTGGTTTTTGTCTTTATTTTTCCAGGGTGCCAACTTTACAGTATAGGACTTTCCAAACCTAACAGCAGGGCTAGTTGGAAGGAAGAAAAGTAGAGCAAATTTGCCCAGAATCATCTCACCTTAATAGAAAATATTTAAATTACTGACCAGGGTTGAATAGAGGGTAGTCGGCCCATTTTCCCCCATCTTTTTAAATACGCCACTAGTGACAGACTCTTGCATATAATCATAAACATACACATTAGACCATGAAGCATAGGACAAAGACCCAATATAAAAGTATTAGAAGAAACATGTTCTGTACAGCCCAAAACACATCAAAAATAATTGCACAGAACCATGATATATACATAATGTATTTGGGAACCTAAACGAAGAAACCTTTTACAACAGCTGAGAGAGATGCTAATGCATACTTGTTTCAGAGCAGACAAATACACACATTTCTGGAAAATTTAAATACCTTCCAGGACTGTGAAAGGTGGTGCTGCCGTATGTCACACTGATTCAGTCACGATTCAGTGATCATGCTGATTCAGTAATGCACCAAGCTGCTAAGCGAGGTGCCAGAGGCATGGGTACACATGCTGATCTGGCACCCTACTCCAAGGGGACTGGACACCAACAGAAGGGAGAGACACCAACCAGCTCAGTTTGCCAGAGGTCACCTGCAGGAGCCCATCTTGCTATTTCAAACTTTGTATGGGAGCTATCCTAAGAAATACAAGGTTTCTCCTATTTTTAAAGTGTATTGCCTTTCACCTCTCTTGGTTTAGGGAGGAAATAATGGACATTATACACCATTTCCAATTATGCTTTATCTGAACTGCTTTTCAAAGCTATTAGCTGGAAGAACTCATTTTTGTAGCTCCTTTAAGACCTTTTAACAAGACTGTCACTCAGCTATGAAAAGCAGCATTGCCTGCCCACTGCTAAGGAAAAAACCCAGCAAGGCCAGGAGGATGCTCTGCACCTCTCCCAGCATCACTCCCTGGAGTCCAATTACCATATCCTGCAGTCAGCCTGGGCGAAGAGCAATCTGCACTTCTGGGCACGGGACTCACTCAGGTGACCCCGCAAAAATAAAACCAGCTTTGTATAGCCAAAGCCAAGTGGTTGTGTGTTCCTTGGAATAAGGCAACCTACAGAGACTGCTGATCCAGCTTGGCTGCAGAATTTTGCAGGGCCCTACAACACTTTCAAAGATCAAGATACACAATTTCCACCCACACAACACAAACAGTATTCAGACATTTACTACGCAAGGATTTTAATGAGCTCAAAGCAAAAAGATAGTTGTGTCTGTCCACCCATCCTTTAATCAATTACTAAGCTTTCACATCAGGAAATGACATCCTATCCCCACTCTTTAAGGAATTATCATTAAATCTAGAAATTATATATTGTGAAATCTAGCCCAAGTATTTCTTAGCATCTTACTAAACCTACTGCTTTGCAAATAAAAACTGAAAGTTGCTTCCAGAAAATACTTATAAATGATAGCACATCTCTCTAATTCAGAGTTACTGCAGCACTGTTCTTTACTGAAGGGAGATCAAATGAACGACCCCTTCAACAAGGTGAAAGCCATCAGGAATGCAAGATTACAGCATGCATACTGTCAGGTATCAATGTGATTACCAACATAAATCCTGAAGCTATAAAAAGCATTTAAAGTAATTATGTAAAGGATATGCCCTCACACTCCATCATTTAAAAACCATTTAACTCATCATTTAAATTTACTAACAGATGTAAACTCTTTCCAAACACAAAACTGATGTCCATCACTACATTCTCCATGCCTTTAAAGACATTTCAATTCTAATTTATAGAGCCATACAAACTTTTGAAGTGCTTCATTCACCATTCAGTCCAGATTTATAGCCTGGCAACCAAAAAGTTAAAGGGCATACATACCCAGTACTTACTAACTTCTGTCATTAAAAAATAAGCCAGCAGTAAGGATCTTCCTTCCCTTAATCATGAAGGACTTCGAGAAACACCACAGAGAACAACTGGTAGCTCTGGAGAATTCAAAGGTACTATTCTAGCTACCTCACAAGTCATAAGCCTTCAAAAATCTATTTAGAACAATTAGGAGTGCAAGTTAACTCTGTCTTCAATGAGGGGAGGAGGTGAATCAAAAGTTATTAAGAAAAGTCACAAAAGATCAGGGACAATATCAGTTTGGAAAGGAAGAATTCTGCAAGGAGCTGAGCATGCACTACATCTTGGACCTTGCAATGACACATGTTCAGGCATCCTGCACAACCAGATCATCAACAGCAAGATCCTCAGACTTCCAATTCCTCTCTCTTCATTCTTTTTGAAGGATAGGAAGTGGTACTCTGAATCTCTTTTAACCTCCTCTTTCCTGGTCCCGATTATTCAAATGCCCAAGAAACAAGTGATGCTTGGTGAACCCAGGCGATTCCAAGCACCATTCCTCTGATTAAACGCTGCTGCTCTTGCTGCCCGTCCTGGCTCTTTCGTATTTCTAGGATGCTTCTAGATAAATGTTAAGAACAGAAGTTACTCAGAAAACAAAACACTAATATCCAATAAAACTAATAAAACCTGACAACCAATAAATTACCTAAAAACCTTTACGGGCATGACCGTGACCCATAAGTCAAACCGCCACATTTCCTACAAAAACTTATGTCTACTAGTTTAACAGAGTTTGGTTTTCATTTGTAACTTTTAGTTTGATCCCCAAAAGCAGTTCTTAGCCATTCAAACTAATATACAGTCCATACAGACTGTACAAAAAATGAGGTCTGAACATTTCACATTTAGAATTATACCATTACCTGACAAACATGGAAGTTTATACAAGAATATTGAATGAATTCTGGAAAAAGTCCACAGAGAAACTTTCAATGTACTAGGATGTCTATAAAGAAGGCCTGACAAGTTTTAAGTTCTGTTACCTATTTGATTCATACCTGAACATTTTTTAGGTATGCTAAGCCTATTCTTCTCTGGTTTTCCTGCTTGATTTACAGGTGATATACTTTCAAATTTAAGACTTTAACAAATACTTCTCTCTGAAACATTACCCAGAGATATGCTTAGATATTTTATGCACAGATAAGAGTCAAAGAAATCCACAAAATTCAGATTTTAAATCACTTATTCCCATCAGCATACTCAGGTCTTCATTTTTGTTATGCTCGGGCTGGCACCAATTCTTTAATTTTCCAGCTTTCACACTCTGCTCTAGACCCCTTGAATTCTAATAAAAAAACCAAAAGGAACATCTGTGACAAACCAGTCTTACATTAATTCTTTACTTCGTAAAAAATAAATCTATTTTTAACCTTATTGGTCTCTTTTTAAAAAAAAAAAAGTTTGCTACAAGGGGGAAAGGAAAAACCCCACAAAGTTATTTTCCATTCCATTTATGATTCCCCCCTCTTCCATCCTCTTGGAAGTAGAGAAAATTCGCCTGTTTTCTCCATGTTCTGAGTCACTTGAGTAGTACAGTCACCTCTGAAGTAATTTTGAACAATGTTGAAATTTTAAAGCATACAAATGCAAATAATAACTTGAATCAAGTAGTCAATATACATCAGACAGTCCTAAAAATATAAATATTTATTTGGAGCCAGAGTTGTCTATTTGTCTTTAATTTTATTTTTTTAAATAAATGTGGCTGTATTTAGTAGTCTTCAGACAGAAAACCTATTGGAATCAAAGAGTACAGCACATTCAGTATAACAAAGTTAAATGCATTTATTTCCTAGTGCTCAATAGATTTTAAAAAAAGCTCCTTTATTTACTCTTTTTATGAAAGTGAAAAGTCCTAATCAATATATTTCCCTCTATATTCATCCAAATACCAGACACTAATTATATCTCAGACACACTCATGACTGTCTTGAATACAGAGGCAGCCTAAAGTGGCAGTAGTCAGTAGACTAGTAAAACTAGGATACAGATACATGCACCCTACAGTTTACAAAACTGTCACCAGCTATAGATTCTGTAGATTGCTTCCAACAGGTTAGCATTCATTCTGGCTTCATCTATGACTTTCTGTAGGTTTTGTTGCTACAGGCAATAAACTCTCAAAACATCCCAGCTGGACCGAGCAAAACAGCTATGTCCTGTACTCTTAATTCAGAGACAGATATTTAGCTTTTTACAGTCTATCCTCAAAGGTATAGCAGAATCACAGTTGCCTTGTATGTTTACAACTATTACTATGTTTTCTTTGCATCACGTTAGCACACAGGGCAAAAGTGTTGCTCAGGGCTTAACGTGTTGAACACCAATGCACACAGAGAAGAGACTGCCTCCCTGTTAAAAATATCAAGCGAGACAGCCAGGCAGTAACCAACTTGGTTTCTCAATCAGTTAATTCAAAAACACCTTCACAAAACCTGTATGATATAAGAGGAATTAAAACCATGTCTTAACCTCAAGCTCTATGCAGGCAACAGAATTGGTGTGGGCAGTTATGAAAGCATTTTCAAGGACAATCATTGGCTGGTGTGCTGAAACTATGTTAGCAAAAAATTTTTTTAAAAAAAGAGAAGCTATTACAGAAGATCATTACATTATCTAAAAGAGACTGCAGATTTAGTACTGTTAACCTGGTTAAATTGGGTGAGAATTATACATAGAGACATTCCAATCTCTTCAGAAGGAATCACTGAGCTGAAAAATTGCAGTACTTGGAACGATCCCTTCTGGTGTCCTCTTTTCTTTGGTGACGTATACATCAAAACCAGTTAAAATTCTGTAGGCTTTAAGATACTAACTAGATGTAATATCACAGAATGATCAGGGTTGGAAGGAACCTCTGGAGATCATCTAGCCTAATCCCCAATATCCCACAATTCATAAAATTCAAAGTGTGGGAAGCATCAACAAGAGGAGATACTACACTGCATTTATGTATCCCCTAATCAACTACTGCTGCACACAAGCTACAGGGACAAGACCTTTGGGCTGAAGTTATACCTATGTCCTTAGAGATGCTGAAACCAGGTGAAAGCACTGCCTTCAACTGTAGCCACTGTTCCTGAACAGAGGTTACTTACCTGATGCAACTAGATTTAGAAGTGTGACCAATCAACTCAAGTCCCTGGTCCCCATCACATAAAGTGACGATGGCTGTGATCTCAACCAGGGAGACTGAGTTAGGCAGCAATATCATACACAGTCACATCTGACATGAAGGGGGAGTTTCCCTTAACAAAAACCTAGTGCTGATCAGGAAAGCCTACTGGAAGTGGGGTTTTTTTAGCAAGCAGTTTCCCCCATATTTCCCTGACTCGTTAGTACTGCCAGCAGTGGAAGGAACAGTTCCCTGCTCCACGCTATGGTTGGTGTATCCGGACTAACAGCTACTGCAAATGTATTGAACAGAGAAAGGAAAACGTCAAAGGCAAAGGACATCCTTGCCTTGGGCAGCTTCTGATGGGTGGCAGTCAAATAAAGCATATGGAAAATTGTGGAACAGTTGGGCAGAGGTCATAAACTGATATATGAAATTAAATTTCTCAACTACTACAAAATGATAGTCCCAAAGAACCCTATTGACTGCCTTCTCTGAACCTAATGGTAGGAGGCACCAACTTTTATTCTCTCAGTTAACGTGATCAATGTGTTTAATGCTTCTTAAAGTTTATGAATTGTAGCTGCTCTTGGAGTAGAGCCAGACTGGTCAGTGAGGGTGAGCTGGAAGGGCTGGAGACAGTCCGTTTGCTAAGATTTTCACCCATATTTCACAAGGTAGCTTAATTATTTTGCCCAGCAAGGCTTTTCAATTAAATATTTGATACACACGGAATAAAAGAAAAATACACAGCGCTTGCACCCAGTTCTGGACAGCTCCTGAAATGTTTCTAGTGGCATTTGTAACAGAACTTCTGGCTATTTCCATTTCCAGCTTATTTTTTATAGAAAGCATCAGTGAACTTCCATTAACAGGATTTGGGTGTCCTTGCAAGGTGAACCACTCTATTAGAAGGGTCTTCTGAATCCCTTGAATGATATTGTAGGTCCAGAAAGCACATGTAATGAACACTCCCCTATTACACACTGCTTACAGAATCTTTGAGATAAAGCTGCTCTTTCTACACTGACAAATTTCTGTTGGGTTCAATTGCCCTTTCTGAGGTTGAATATGACTGAAGCTCAGTGCCACTAGACTCTAGTGGGTGCTGGACTAGGTTCATAAAAAAAAGGAAATGCAACATGAATTCTACAAGAACACCTCATGTCATCCCTGGGCCTCCTTTACCACATATATTATTTTCAATCTTTCACAACATCTCAGAACAGTAGAGAAATTTCTGCAGCACAGTACAGTGAATGAATTCAAATTAGTTTTCATGTACATGGTAAAATCAAACCAAAACTCATATTGGTTCAATAAATTTGCACAGATGTCCTCCATTTAGCCACATTCCCTTTCTGAATGTTTTTGTCATTACTTTTCCCCCAAAACTTCTATCATGACTATCACTGCTACTCACTTTTCAACCCCTTTTATACATCAGAGCAAACCCCAACGTTTCTATCTGAAATGGCCTACATCTCCAATAAACATGGTTTTTTTGAGAGGATGTGTCAACTGATTAATTAGCTTGGATCAAGCGATTTGTCTGGATTTCTGCAGGATGTTAAATGTCCCAACTGCAGGACTCGACGATGCTTTTTAATGGTGTGCTCAACAACAGGGAAGGAAGGAGGGAAAAAAAAAATAGAGAAAGAAAAATACCCTTTGCAGATGTGGATTTACACTTATTGCCTAGTCATCTGCAAAGTAAAAGGAAATAAGTTGTATTATGGATCCATTCAGATGGCTCAGATGAGACAGAAAATAAATATTAATTTCATAATGCTGCATACAGAAAACATTTACACAACCCCACAAGCTGTACTGGTGACTGCTTCCAGGTTCAATTTAAAGTGTAACCTTGAATAAATAGATAATGCTTTAACTTGGCTGTCCAGCACCTGCCAGGCACCCCTCTCTGGGTGGGTAGGAAGTCAGTGCTTGAACACAGAGGTGTTTCCCAGAAGCCTAGGTCAGCGACTGGCAGTAAAATGTCCAATGCTGGCCACAGCAGACAGAGCCTGAAACAGAAACTGAAAAGATCTTCAGAAGAAAACCAGATGGTATTAACCCATTGCACTGAGGAATGCAGTGTAAGAGCTTCCTGGTTTTTGAGAATTATTTGAGCATTAGGCTTTACTGCAATATTGGTGCGATTTCTGAAGAATAAAGAACATGTGCAGCAAAGTGCCCAGGAAGCCTTTGGAAGCTGTTGCACACATAAGCCAAAGAACAACAGCTCAGTCATCACCACACTACCCACACCACCTTAAACACTACCACAGCAGTTGTTTGAACAGAAACCTGATACTTGACATTCCTTGGGACTAATCCCAGCTGGAACTTCTTATTTCTGGAAAAGTGGCATAACTCAGTAGCAGTTACCAGTGCAGCTCCCATATGCTGAGGAAACAAACACTTCTCCATAAAAGAGGCCAAATTTGAATTTTCCCCGGTATTTAATAAGCACCTTTATTAGAGACACCAAGTCTACCACTTCACTACATATCAATCATTACTTTTGCAGTTCTAGTGATGTTTACTCCTGTGTAGATCTCAGAGCTTTTTAATCCCCAGTTAAGTAAGCTAGCTCTATAACACTCACCCTGTCTACTTCGCACCCCAATGAAGCATCATGTATCCAGGTCATTTACTTTGCTGCTTGTGTCACGGATGAAGGATGCCCTGCATACGGGCTCCCTCAGCTGCATTATTCAACTGTATTAATGCATAATGTGACTTAGGTCCCCTTAGCCCAACAGGCTTTCTTGCCATTCATCTGAGCAGCAGACAAGACCCTTACTATGGGAAGGCATATCAAGACTTCTAACAACCAACATCCTCAGCCTTACACAAAAGGAGTTTCAAACAGCACACTGAAAAGTAACAGCTTAAACAAAACCACGACATCTCAAATCTGGTATCCCCTTTAAACTGATGTGACCCTTTCCTGTTTAGTTTAAGAAATTTTGGGGCATGTTATCCTAACATGGTAGAGTAAAATTAAATGGTAGTTTGGTTTTTTTCCCTGAAGGATAACTGAAAATAAAAGTCAATGTCCAAGATTCTACTCAGAAAGTCAAATTTCATTTTAGGAAGCTGTTTATGGATGGTATTATTTGGGTTTTTGAATCCAGCCTTTGTTCTTTACCCATTTGTCATACGGCCATGATCTGAAGTACTAAGGACAGAAAGACTTAATAAATTTCTTCTTATTAATTAGCAAGAAGAAAGTGGTACAAAGGAAGTTCTACCTTGAAACAAGTCATTCTTTAGAACTAAGAAAAAAGTATATGCACAGATAGTGGTGAGAATAAAGCTGATCTTAAAGAAATATTCTAAAACATCCAGACTCCTGAAAACATAAAACAATCAGAGATGAGAGAATACTAGAAGCACAGATAAAAAACACAGTGTAAAAGCTTAAGCAAAGAGGACGAAGAAAGGTAAAAGATCAAAAACTAAGTCAACCTCAAAGTAGACACCCAATATAAAGAAGAGAAATGTTAGAGTTTATGTAAGAATTAGTAAATGTTCTTCTAAAGATATGTTTTGTAACTTTAAGGAAGGTTTGCCCATTTAGCTAGAAGCCTTTTATGTGTAACTCCATTATTAAGGATTATCAAGAGAATTACAGTAAAAGCTATCTTCCTCTCACTCAAAAAGTTCATCTACCATAGAGTGTCCTTCAAAATTATTATAATTGTAGGTCCTTTTATGAAAGCTTAAAGAGGTAAGACTGAAAACACTGCACAGCCTCTGTTACAGGGTGCATTAAAAAATAAACAGGACATGTTTTAATCAACTTTCTGTCTAACCAACTTAAAGAGACACTGTAGGACCAGATATAATTCAGCTTTACAATTTTTATTGAAAAATACACTGATAAAATGTCAAAAAACTAAGAAAACCACACAAGAAAAACTACTTATGTATCATTTCAAATTCTCTCCTCTCACTCTACGCTTTAGAAACTTTACACTCTTCAGTTTAGGTGCTACAGCTGTAGACAAACCTTCCAATGGAAGCCGTCTTTTGTTTCTCCTCTTCACAGCAGTTCTGCCTCTTTTGGACAGACAAACCAACGTTGCACTACATCACTAGAGTATAGATTCTGTTCAAGGTAGCCTGAGCTTTGATACCTAGATCCCAGAAGGCTGGAACCCAGCAGAAGTTTCAATTTCTGCTACCTTGCTTTAAACACAACACCAGCAAACATAGTCCAGAAACTTGAATTCAGCAGTGTATTTCTGTATTTATTTATAAAGCCTTTGTCAGAATCACAAGGCAAGAACATCCAAAGCAGCAACCCCACAACAGTCTTTTCCAAATTTTAGAATTATCAATACAATGAAGAGCTTGGGATCATCCTGCACTGCACACCTTTGATGGCTGCAACACACATTTCAGCAATAACCTACACATCCCTTCCCCCTCCAGATTGTTCAGAAGTCATTTAATGAGGAACTCATGCCCACAATAGCCTACAAGATGGGAATAATTCTTAGGGAAATGCAATGTCAAATTTAAGCATTTTGCAATTAAGGTGAATGTTAAATCATGTTAATTCCAATAATCTCTCAAGAAGTCTTTCCTACTGCTCTCTCAAAGGAAGACAGAAACATTTTCCATTAGCCAGCAAACAGACAAATAAAAAATTCAAAGCTAAAGCATTTCAATAAAGTCAGGGATATGTAGCTTGAAGCACTGCTGACTGTCTTAAAGTTGGCAAGATCTTCCTAAGACCTGTTCATACCTAAAAAACTTGAGAAAGTCTCATTTATGGTCTTATTGGAAGACTGTAGCAGAAACAAGCCAAATACCAAAAATGATAGTCCATCACTATAACCACAAAGAACTCTAATCTGTGATCTTCTGAATAATAAACTCAATTGAACAGGCATTATTCAACAAACACCACCCAATCCCCAGACCATGGAGGTTTTGGCAACAGCAACATTGCTTAACTACAAGCAATTTTTCTGAAAGCTGTTAAGGACAAAAACAAGTGTTCCTTGCCACCAGGTTACGTAGTGTAACCTAAATTATTTTCTACTGTGTAACAGGAGATACAAGCAAAACTTTCCTCCCCCTACTTGGATTATTAATTTATTTTAGTTCCCTTTTTACATGCTTAAAGACGCTAAAATATATCTAGCAACATTTTCACTTGACATTCACAGAATTGTAGGGGTTGGGAGGGACCTCCGGAGATGGTCGAGTCCAACCCTCTGCCCAAGCAGGTGCCCTAGGACATCTAGCACATGTAGTAGAATCCTATTCACCTGAAGGGGAATTAATAAAAAAATGACAAAGGTAGAGCGGCCTGAATATCTCAGGATAGCCATACACACAACCCTCCCCCCTCCCCCC
>VZTU01012261.1:0-12954 GCA_013400835.1 Zapornia atra
GGGAAGAGGTAGAGAAATTGGGATTTAAATTAAACCTGGGAAGAAGGGAGGGGTGGGAAGAAGATGCTTTAAGATTTGGTTTTATTTCTCATTACTCAACTCTGTTTTGCTTGGTAATAAATTAGATGAAATTTTCCCAAGCTGGGTCTGTTTTGCCCATGACACAAATTGGTAATTGTCCTTGGCTTGACCAATGAGTCTTATATTTTCTCTCCTGTGCCCTTCTGAGGAGGACAGTGATAGAGTGGCTTTGGTGGACACCTGACTGCCAGCCAAGGTCAACCCACCATGTTTGAAAAGGTCTGACTCCTTCCAGTAATGCTGCATCTACAAAGGTTAGATGTGTAGCACTGTGCTTTTTTGTGAAGTGAAAAAGGTACCACTGTTTTTGCGCTACTCATGTTATGGTATCAACAGTGTATTGTAGTAGATGACTTGTGCTTGATCTTGCTTAATTTTCTTTTCTTTCTCATGTTTTTGACTTTCTTATGTTTCTTTCATGTTCTTGGTGTATTTTTTTTCCTAGTGTTTTTCACTTTCTCTAATGAGTGCAGCCTCCACCACACTCCAGTCCAGTTTCTGTCCCCTACATATTCAGGATCTTTATTTACAAAAGAATCAGCAGTGTCCACATTTGTACTAAATATCTAATGCTAGATTCTGCATGTGCTTGAAAAGATGGTTTGCTCATCTTTTGATGAGAGTTTATGCAATTCTCTACTAATTTTCATTAAGGAGTCCAGTCTATATTGCTATTGCTCATAAAAATATGCGGAGCCAACAAAATTAATATAAACATGACAGAAATAGGAATATTCCATTTATTCTTGTAATAAAATATTTTACCTTCTGGTCCCCATCTAATGTCTCCTCTTTACCCCTTGTTCTCATTCCCACCGTGCCTGATTCGTTACTTCTCATGAGAGGTCTGGTCAGACCCCATACACTTTTACTCTCGCCGCTAAATTTTTAAGATGAACCTGAAAGAAGCTACCCCTACCCAGCTGTGGGTAAGAGGAAAGGGAAAGGAACTGAAAATGCAGCTAGCTCTTCTGTATCAGACCATGATTATCAAAGTGAATAACTGTACTGGAGTGGACTGGGGCATGCTGGCAGCAGTCTTGTGCAAGCAAAGTATCTGTGTCAACCAGTATTGAGCAAAATAGCCCCAGGACTTGCTGATTTCCCCCAGAAAGTGCTTTGACCTAACACTGACTCCTACAAGAGCTACATTTACTGCTTGGTCAGGCTGTATGGTAATGCAGTGGTCAAGAAGTATTAGTGCTTGTGGGCTGCTTTGCTTTTTGTGCTGCTGGGTGTAGTACTATAGGTGTATTTTTTCCCTTTTTCCCCCCACTGATGTTTAATTCTGCAGAGACAACTCGGAACCTGTGCGTTTTTTATTTTGGCTTTACCATTTGCTGTTTTATTTGCATTCAATTATTTGTTTTTATTTTATTTACTATTTTATAATGGAATTTTTTTAGGCAGATGAATATTTCATACATGAATTATGTTTAAATGTTTAAAAATGTTTGGTTTGCTCTTTCAGTAAACAATTTTATCAGCGCAATAACACCATCCAGAGCATGTGTTTGGTGGACAGTACACACACACCCCTAAGCTCTGTTATTACAAAAGCTCCCAGCTATTTTCACAGGGCAGACTACAGTTGCCTGGGTCAGGCTGACTTCTTCTGTAAGAGTTATCTAGGCTTCATATGGTGCAGTGCGACACTGACCTTGCACTGTTCCTTTGGAAACAGCATCACGTTATTGCTTGCAGAATGAATGCTAGAAATTCCCTTTTTTTTTTTGTTTTCTTAACCCATTTATCAGTGACACCTCTCCTTTTTGCAAAGCACCCTTGACACCTGTGAGGTGAAGCAATGGTGGCTTGTCTTTTGCACTTCTAGATGCAGAATTAAACTGGGTGCATATCTTACCAGAGTATAACCTGAATCAGCATCCAGGTTATTTTAGTTTAGTAATAAATGTTGATGTGTTGCTAGGCACTGCTGTCTTCTGAGTGAACTGGGGGTGAATGTTCAAGTGGAAATGCATGAACTTAAAACAAGTTTCAAGTATGAGAGGACCTGACTCTTGGATCCTGGACACCTGACTCCAGTATTGGTTGCTGCTTTCAAATGCTGACTCCTAATTTCTTCCTAAGTCTTATACTTGATACATAAAATATGGTACATTCAGCAGAACTCTACAGTGTAGGAATAGATTGATCAAATTTCACGAGTAAACATAAAGCTGAGTCTATGCTGAAATTGGCAACAGCTTTTCCTGAACATGGGTAAAAATCACAGAAAGCTCAAGCACCCTTAGCAACTAAAGATTTTATTATTTGTAGATTGTTAATTGATCCCTACAGTTATCTTTTTGTTGCTAATTTAAAAAACCAACAACAACATGGGAATTACAGAAATTGATAGGAACTTGGGTATTTAGCTTGACTTAATACCATAAACAAAGACAGGAAGAGAACAGATGGTTTACATCTATGGTTGACATCCAGCCCAGCTGGGATCAGTTTCATGTTGAGATGAAAAGAAAATAAGTTGAGGTATAAACAGGGTAAACCACTGCCATCTGGGTCAACTTTTGTGGTAACTATAAAGCAGCCACTCCATACATCCTTGGTTTATCCTTCCTGTTTCCTCACTTATCAAATATTTATTGTCAACAACGGGCAGTTCTGTTTGCACACATTGCAATTGGATAATGAGATAGTTAGGTTTACTTCTGTTATTGATGGTGAGGGCTGGTGGCATGAATAATTTCCCTTTTTTATAAATGGGAATTGAATTATTGATGCTTCATTTAGGCAGTGATAAAGGTATTAGTAATGGATTGCCATGGCTGTAGGTTGGTGGTAGTAGCTGTAGCCAGGATGATACTTGGGGGTGATGGCCAATTCCACCCTACATCTAGAGTGCAGTTCCCATGAATACAGTGGCTATGGGTTTATTGTTGTACAAATACTGCAGGATTTGTCCTGATAACTTTGCAGTAGATATCATTGTCAGTAGATGAAATACTGTATTTCAACAGCCTGAGGAAAAAAAAAAAAAAAAGACCATTTCAGAAATGAGGGAAGAAACAACAGTTGAGAGTCACTCTTGTAATATGCTGATTTCATTTCAGCAATTTAGGCTCTGGGATTCCGCCCCCCAAAAACCACTTCACATTTAAAAATGTAAGCTACACAGAAATGAATGGCATTTGCATGATATCTTTCAAAAGAAGACATGTTTGAGAGAGAAGAAATGATTGAGATTCCATTCTAGCACTCCAACATATGACATCAATGTCCCTTGCCAAATGTAAAAGGTTGAAGTGAAACCTTCTCTACCCCATTTGCATTTCTTCACTCTCTACTTGCTGTACTCTTCTCTGTCCTGTTTGTCAGTTCTTCAGTAGACTCAAATTCCCTCCTGCTTTCCTTAATCCCAGTCATCCCACCAGTGCATGAAGCATAGCAGTGTCTCCCCTGTCTGCCAACCTCCCCTGGCTGCACCATGAACCAAGTTCTTAGGGAAGTGGCAGGACAGTGTGCTAGGAAACGAACACAATAACAAGAAGCACATTTCACTCCGCAGATCACAGTTAATAAATTTCAGAAATATCATGCTGCTCTTTGCCTGCTGCTCCACCATTTTTTGAACCATGGGGTGATGGGGAGGAGCCACCGTTAAAAGTTTTGCACAGCATTTCAGATGATCAAGAGCAGAATAGATCAATAATGTAAAAAGGAAGAAAATAGGCTAAAGAAGATCTCAGGCCAATTATTTTTCTACAAAATAGTTTATGTGACAACAGCAGCAGCCCCCAAAGGGCAGCATGTAACAACAGAGCCTAATTAGAATGATTTCAGTGTAATCATTAACTAGCATCTAACACCTACTAGAGTATTTCTGTTTAAACTAAAACATGACCTGCATGGTGGAGAGGCCTTGTAAACTGTCTATGAAATAAAAAATGTGACAGTAAAGGTCAGAGCTGTGCTCATTTGAATTTCAAGCAGGAAGCAGGCTCCACAGTCGGCGTGTACAGGAAGAGTGGTGACTCTTTTCCGAGGCTCTCCTTGCCAACAGTAGCAGTTGGAGAAATCCTCCAGGACTAATTACTGGGGCTGCAAAACAAGTATTGTTCTTTTGTCTCTCTCCCTGACCTGGTGAAATGCAAGGGTCCTAATTATATTGTGTCAAAGATGTGGTTTTGTTTTTTCACTGTCATGTGAGTGAAGGTCACAAGCTCAGAAAGCCAAGTGGCACCTTACATCTCTCTCCAGCCGCCCGCCGACAGCTTCCTTGCTGCTCCTGCTAATCACATCACCTTGCTAGAGAAGCAGGGGAGGAAGGGCTTGCTAATAAACTCTCCTTCCAGAAAGAGTGATGCTAACATGTTGTGTTCCAGTGGGCCACGTAAAAGCAGCTATCAAATCAGTGAGATGTGGCTTGATTTGCAAGTCTCTGGTGAAATTTCAGAAGGCAAAATTGTAAAACATTCAGTGGAAAAAAAATGTGAAAACATTTTTAAGGAAAGCATTTAAAAAGTCAGGAGACAGAAACCATAATAACAATAATAATAAAAAAAAAAGTTGGCAGGAAGGGTGTTATTTATTCATTTTGAAACATTGAAAAGAGCTCTGTTAGCGGCATTTATCTGCTCTTAAAAAAATCCCAGAAAGCAAGTGCATTGAATTCATTTCCTATTTTCTTTTGTGACTTTTAAAGTGCTATATACACATAGAGAGCTTTTTACACTTCGGGGAATTGACAAAGCTATAACATTTAGTACACAAGCCTTGCTATACTGAATCTGTTTTTCTCTTTCCTTTTCCTTTTAACCTTTTCCTTTTAACCTTTTTACTCTTTTGTTTTTCTTTTTCCTTTTTCCTTTTCCTTCTTCCTATTCTTTGCCGTTCTTTTCCCCCAACCATCTCAATTTTCTGTTTTCTTTGCACTGGTCCTTATTTTCCTCTTTCCTTTTAGTAGTACTTTTTAGTGCTCCATATTTACCTTTTAAAATTTTCCTTACATACTTCTCCTTTATTTTTGTTTCTTCGTGCTTGTTTCCTTTCTTCCTTGAACTTCTCAGTAGAACTCGTGCTTGTGAAATAATGTAGCAGCCCAGAAAGAAATACTTGGTGAGTTCACAGAATAAGAAAAATCAGTAACAGGTGGTGTACATGAAATTTCTTTCATTATCCTAATTCTTTGCTGTCATAGTAGTTCTGACTTGTCTTCAAAGGGTTGGTGACAAATTGTAATTTATTCATTATTGGATATTAGAAAAAAATTCTTCACTGAAAGGTTGTCAATCAGCGAAACGGGCTGCCCAGGGAAGTGGTGGAGTCACTATCCTTGGGCGCATTAAAAATGCACATGTGCTGCTTAGGGGCATGTTTAGTGGTAGGCTTGGTAGTGTTAGATTAACCAGTGGACTCAATGAGCTTAAAGTTGTTTTCCAAACAAAGTAATTTTATGATTCTATACATGTATTTCTATCTCAGCTAAATAGTCACAGGAAAATAGATTGTATATATATTGTCACTAGGTTATATGCTGTAACTGGGGAAAATTTCTGGCATCAAATGTCACCCAGAGGTGTGTAACTGATGGTGTCAGCTATACCAGGGACAAAATGAGAAGGCAGGACCTCATCGTTCATTTATTCAGTTTAATCACCTCTTCTTCCTGGAGAATTTTTTCTGCAGACTGTCTAGTATGCTTTCCACCACATCCACAAGAGGGGTAGATAGTCAATTCTTTCTTGAAGTGAACGTAAGTCTGCTGATTTTCTGTCTTGAGGGTCTTATGCTCCTAGCAGGCAAAGAAATCAAAAATAAGTTAAGGTACAGTGACACAGTTCAAGAATGTTTCAATCCCCTGCTGCTCCATTGTGTCTGGCTGTGAAATCCTCAACGACATTATAGTTTTGGGTATAATATCTGTTTGTGATAGATCACCAAGGAGCATGAAAATTTGTAAGGAAAAATTAAATTGTATTTCAAAAGAATTTCCTTTCTGTGTGTTTTGCCTGCAGGTCCATTACAGCCTCAGCCCTTGCATGTTTTACTTCCTAGAGAGAGAATTAAACTAGTGACATTTTTGTAATTTATTTTGCTCAATGTATATTATTTCCACAAATAATTAATATTCTAGGCAACTGATAATATTTTCTTGTTTCTGTCTTAATATTTTCTCCTTCCCCTTCTCCTTCCCCTGCTGCTGTGGTACTTCACGACCATGAAAAGGTGTAACTGAGGGGAAGACTGAAGAATTACCTGTAACTACTGGAGTAAAATTGGGGCAACCTTATATTAGGATATTAAATAGCAACATTTTGTGGTACTGTCATGTGATTGTGACCTGTCATTGCCATAGTCTATTCTTCTTGGGAGACAGTGACTTTTCTATAGCCACACATGGATAAACTCCAAACAACCTATTTGGAGTTCGCATATTTGGTCTTCAGTCTTCTCCTAAGGTACCTGCTTCCCTTTATCACCACAAAAAATCATGCAAAACATAGTCCCCGAGTCTTGGAATGAAATAAGTGTCTTCTGTAAAACATGAAGTTGTTTTCTATGCAATACTGCTCCTCAAAACATGAATGTTGTGAGGAGCAGTATTCCTGAAGAGATTCATTTATTTCATATAAATGCTGTCTTTACTTACTGGTTGGTTGAAGTTAGCAAGACATTTGCACATTGCTTGTGATATCTTGATGACTGACATTTGGAGTTTTATGGATTTATTTTAATAATTTTAATTTTATGGAACTTTCAGAAATGCAGACTCTAAAGTAAATATATAGAAACATATGCCTGAGATGAATTTGTTTTTCCTACCAAGAATGTCAGCTTTTACATTCTTAATGTTAATCTTGACAGTGGTGTTGTGATTGAACAGCTGTTTTAGCATTTCTGAAAAGAGATGCAAGTGTGTGGAAGAGTTAAAAGGAACCTTGCAGAGTGTCATGACTGTAAAGCTTTTTCTGCAGCTTTACTATGAATGGAAAGAACCACTGCTGTCCTTATGATAGTACAGTCATTTGACTATCCTAAGGAAGATTTTCATTGCTGTACACAATTTTAAATGTTTTTGTTCTGCCTTATGAGTCCTATAGCAAGCAGAAGAAGCAAATTTAATAAGGTAGTATAAAATTCCTGTAAAATGTATTATTTAATATAAAATCATATCTTTGGAAATTATCCTGCAGAATTTTGCACAAAGGTCATCATATCTGACTGAGATGCTGTTACTAGCATTTCACTGGCTTTCTGCTTAGGCCTGCAGTGTTGAAGAAATAACCTGTTTGTTTCTGTGTTGCTATTGCTTGGAAGGCCTGTTTTACACACCTTAGATATGTCCTTTGTGGTAGTGTTAGTAGAGGCCTGAGTATCTAGGATTATTTTTATATCACCTTTCATTAATAAGACTTCATCTGTCCTCCAAGGTGGTATGAATTCACTAAACAATGGATGATGTGGAGTAATGTGGAACAATTACAGAGTATGGGTAAATTTTATCTGAGACAGTGGAATTAGATCAGGGTGAAAATAATGAAAAGTCTGAAGGAAATACAGTTTAGGAATTTAAACAATGAATAACATCTAGCAGTCTGCTTTCCTGGTATGTGATGTACCCTTTTTGTGGGGGGGGGGGGGAAGAGGTCTGGTGTGCTTTAGTGTGAAGATCAGTATCACAACTTTAAAAATGGGACTGCAGCATCACCAGTGGTGAGACAGGGATCAAATAAACTAGCTTGGGGCACTGACAGTTTTGGCCTGTACTGCCATAAGGAAAGTGAGACTTAAGGTGGTGTACTGGGAATAATTTTCAGTATTACAGAGTAGTATCTAAGTAAATGTACTACATTTCTGCAAGAAATGTACCACCCATAGTTTGTTAATAAAAAGGCAGTTTGCAAAACATTGCAACCGTGCTGCTTTTAATACTACTTGGTAAATGTATACATTTTTCTTTTTTTTTTTTTGTATCTTTTTAAATTATGGCTTTGCTTAAAAAAATAGTATAGAGATAATGACAGCAGCCTTTGTAAATAGTCATATAACAACACAGACAGAAGAATCAGACCTATTCTTTGTTTTACTCATTGTCTTATGCTTCTCACTCCTGTGATATTAACAGATTCTCGCTGTAAAAGAAATTGATTCTTCACTCCCAGGCAGGTCATTATAAAAGAGGTTTTAAATCATGTGGTCTTCCCGTTTCTGAAATATAGACTTCACTTTAATCTTCTCTGCATTACCGGCAATAAAAACCCCATAATTTGTGAAAAATGATCTTTTTCTTCAATATGTCCTCTGGTAAGTAGCATTCCTACTTCTTGCTCACTTGTCTCACACCTGTTAACCTGCTAAACTAGTACTCAGTACGTCACAAAGAGGTTGTATTTATCTCTGGTGTGTAGCCACATAAAGATCAGAAAAATAATAACTAAGCACTGGCCTCTCAGTTAATAATAAGTTCCCTTTTTTTGTATGACAGTTGACACTGACATTCGATCACTCACTGATTAGATGCACACACCTGTGTTGTTGACACATTAATCTGAAAGACAGGTAGGTAGGATGGGTGTAAAGGAAAAGGGCCCTTCTGCTGGCAGTTGGGGTAATTCGACTGGTCAATTCCTGGAAATACAACAACCCTAGGGCACTCTGAAGTAGGATATATTTTCCGCAATAAAGACACTTTTATGAGAGTCAGCCTGATGTTAGTACACAAACGAAACTTTTGTTCATTTAAAATACTATAACGAGATTGGTAGTTGGTCTGGATGATAGTTGTAGGTCCTTTCCAACTGAAAATTCTGCTTTCATTTCCTTGCAGAGTCACAGAACAGCAGGGGTTGGAAGGGACTTCTGAAGATCATCTAGTCCAGGCGCCCTGCTTAATCAGGATTACCTGGAGCAGGTTGCCCAGGATTGTGTCCAGACGGGTTTTGAATATCTCCAGAGGGGGATAGTCCACAGCCTCTCTGGGAAGCCTGTTGCAGTGCTCTGTGATCCTCAAAGAGAGATACTCTAGTCTCCTAATCATCCCTGTGGTTCTCCACTGGAATCTCTCCAGTAGTTCCTTGTCTTTCCTTAACTGAGGAACCCACAACTGTACACGGTAGTCTAAATTTGGCTTCACCAGGGCAAAAGGGGAGGACCATCTCCCTCGACCTGCTGGCCACACTCTTCTTAATGCACCACAGGATACCATAGGCCTTCTAGGCTACAAGGGCACACTGCTGACTGATGGAGAGCTTGTCCACTAGTACTCAGAATTCCTTCTCCATAGAACTGCTTTCCAGCCGGTCAACCCATAACCTGAACTGTAGGAAAAAGCTATAGTACTTAGGAAGAAAAGATAACATTGTTGCAGTTTTGCGAGTCTGGGTTCTGCTAGAAGAGGGGGCGCTGCAGGGGTGGCTTCTGCAAGAAGCAGCCAGAATCTCTCTGCAGGCCTGACAGAGCAAACACCAGCCAGCTCAAGGCTGGAGTTATTGTTGATCAAGGCCGAGCCAATCTGCGATAGTCACAACACCTCCGGGAATCACACTTAGAAGAAAAAAACCTGCAAGCAGACGCTTTTTGTCACCAGAGAAGGGAGTGAGAAGATGTAAGGAACTGTGCAGACACCAAGGCCAGGGAAGTGGCGGAGGGGGCGCCCCAAGTGCCAGAGAGAAAGATGCCCCTGCAGCCCATGGAGAAACCCATGGTGAAGCAGGTGTCCCCCCTCAGCCCATGGAAAAAGCCGAGACCTCACCTGCAGCCCCTGGGGAGGCCCCATGCTGGAGCAGGTGGAGATATACAGAAGACGCTGTGACCTGTGTTGGAGCAAGCCTCTGCCAGCACTTGCAGCCCATGGAGAGAGATAAAGAAACAGAGATAAGCGAGCGAGGGAGAACCACGCTGCAACAGGTTTGCTGGGGTGAGGCTTGTGACCCCGTGGAGGACCAGGCTGGAGCAGTCTGGGCTTGAGAGACTGAGAGACATTCTATTATTTATTACTGCACCCCACGGAAGTCACTCATGCCGGGGCAGCTGGTGAAGAGCTGAAGCTGTGTGGGAAAGGACTCACATTGGAGAAATTAACGGAGGACTGTCTGCCGTGCGTGGGACCGCACAGTGCAGCAGGGGCAGGATGTGAGGAAAGATTTCCCCTGGCCAAGAAGGAAAACAACTCGTGAGGAACTGACTGAAATCCCATTCCCCCAGTCCCTGTGCCTCCCTGTGCCACATTTGAGGGGGGAAGAAGGGAGCAAAATCATGACTAAAGTGAAGTCTACTAAGAAGGAAGGGGTGAGAGGAGGTGCTTTAAGGTCTGGTTGCACTTCTTATTATCCAACTCTGGTGTCCCTGTGTGTGTAGTGTAGTGTAATAAATTAGAGAGGTTTTTTTCCTTTATTCTGTGTTGAGTCTGTTTTGCCCGTGGCACTAAATGCAGAATGATCTCCCCCTGTGCTTGTCTTGATTCCTAAGCCTCTCCATATATATTTTCTCCTCTGTCTGTCTGAAATGGAAGAGTGATAGACCAACTTTGGTGGGCTTCTGGCCTCCAACCAGGGCTAAACTATCACATATTTATAGATATATCTATAGTCATACACATACCTTTCTGTGTGTGCGACCTTACTGGAGCATCCTGGACTCTTGGACTAGGACCATGGGTAGGTCCTGTCATCTATATTTTGAGCTGTTGGAGTGGCCATGTCTTACATTAAGCTGTTCAGCTGGTGGTTTTTTAGTTGGGGTTTTTTTGTTTGTTTGTTTGGTTGGTTTTTCTTCATTTTTTGTCCATATGGTTTGGGTTGGTCAAAGACTATCTAGTTCCAACCCCCTGCCATGGGCAGGGCCGCCCTCCATTAGACCAGCCTGCTCAAAGCACATCCTTGAACACTTCCAGGGAATGCCCATCCACATTTTTTCTGGGCAATCTGTTCTGATACCTCATCATCCTCACAGTAAATAATTTCCTCCTAATATCTAATCTAAATCTACCTTCCATCAGCTTAAAAGCATTACCCGTCAACTTATCTCTATATGCCCTGTATGACGTTCTAAAAAGTCCCTCATCTTCCTAAAGCTTGCTGCAAATTTGGACAGAATGCATTTTCTACAAGTTAATTAGCTACTCTGAAAAAGTATTAATTCTGTTCAGCCTGTTCTTATTGGAACCTGCTTGAGTTGAAGTGAGAAGGACAAAACCAGACACAATTAAATTCCATATAGGATAACTGCTCAAAAAATGTTAAAAAAACCCATAATATGTTTTAAATTATGTTCTTGAATCAGATAGAGGCACAGAATTATCTTAGATGTAGGCAATGTTGGGCAAAATCGTTGATTCTTGAAGGTTCTCCGTGAAGTAGATTAAATTTCATAAAGAAATGCCACATACTTTCATACTCACAAAGAACAGTTGACTAGTGATCATTTTACTATCATTCACTACAGTGTAGAAAAACAAAATTTTCATATGCATGCAAAATACTAATTTGCTTAATGGAAAAAGATGTCATGTGAGCAAAAGTGACCAAAGGAATCCAGGTAAAGGTGAAGTTGGAAAGTGGAGGTGGCTCTCCTGAATAATGAACTGAAAAGGATATATGTCAAGAGCTTCACACTGTAAAGATGCCCTTTAGGTCCTCTTTGTTCATTGTGCAAAGTGAAATGGAAAGCAGTTATTATGGTGTTCATCAAAACACTGATCTGTCTGGTTAAAATTATGATAACACTGGGATTGCCCTTTACCTGTGATCCAGCACTGATTTCTAGCCATTTTCCTCTTTCCTCTGAATACTATTAATTTATGCTACCCAAGATGTAGAATTGGAGGATTTAAGGAAAATCTACAAAATATAAATGTGGAAAGATGAAATTTTTTACTATTAAACTGGGGCATAGTTATTAACTTTGTGCTGAGATCTCTTTTCAAAAATATTTTTCCCATAGTATTAAAATCTAGGCTTTTCTGAGTAAAATCTACTGTATTTATAATTTACAGACCTCACATGTTCTGAACTTTTATTTCTTAGTTGTTTTAAAGAACATTTCTTTATAATTTGCTTTCTGTTTCATTGTAATTCTTCTGTCTCTTCTGTTTTGCTGCTCTTTGTCTACTTTAGCATACATTAAGGTTTGCATGTAAATGACTCTCCATCCATTCTTTAATGATATGGTGCTGGATTTAGATTTCTCATGGAACAAAATAGTAATGCATATACATTTTGTGCAAAAACATTTTCTGGCATGTGTTTGCACTATGCCACCAAAATATTTCTAGTCACGTGTGTTTTCATTCAAGTAAGTCCTCCCATAGAAAATAAGCAGTGTCTGTAACTCTTCTGTGCTCCTGTTAGTAAGAAAGAAAATGTAGACTCTTAAAAACTCTTAAAAATTCCCATTTCAGTCTTGCCAACTCAAAATCTGAGCTGCCCTCTGTATTTCCAGGGTCACTGTGTACCTGTCCTGAGTACTTAATATTTGCCAAACATATTATAAAATAATTGTCTCGTGACAAACTGTGTGTAAGCCAGGAAGGCTTTGGAAAGTGCACTGAAGAAACATAGCAGTAATATCTATATAAATGATAAATCTGACATTCAGAAGACTACCAGATGTCTGGATTTCCCTAGACATGTATTATTCTTTCTGCCTGGTAATTCTATCTAGGGAGATTGTAGAAAGTTCTATATTTTCTCTGAGATTTCTGCTATTCAATAGTTACAGCCAGGCAGCTATATGTCTGGCAAGTCTGGACATGTCCACATTGTCTGTATAGTAAATTCAGTTTGCACCAAAGCCATGATTTACTCTGTATGTCCCACGGATTGAATTTACTGGTGGAAGTTTTAAATGGAAAATGTGCACATATTACTATCTGAAAAATCCTGGGCAAAAATAGGTTAGCCATAAAAACTT
>VZTU01012263.1:261-36777 GCA_013400835.1 Zapornia atra
GCACCTTTTCTGTGAAGACAGGCTGAGAGAATTGGGGTTGTACAGCCTGGAGAAGGCTCTGGGGGGGACTTTATAGGGGCCTTCCAGTACCTGAAAGGTGCCTATAGGAAAGCTGGGGAAGAACTGTCACAAGGGCATCCAGCAACAGGACAAGGGGTAATGGTATTAAACTAGAAAAGGTTTAGGTTGGATATTAAGAAAAGATTCTTCAATATGACAGTGGTAGATCACAGGCACAGGTTGCCCAGTAAGGTAGTGGAGGCCCCATCTCTGGAGATATTCAATGTCAGGCTTGGTGGGGCTCTAAGTGACCTGATCTAGTGACAATGACCCTCATAACTGCAGGAGGGGTTTGACTAGATGACCTCTAATGGTCCCTTCCAACCTTACACATTCTATGATTCTATGGATTTCAAAAGCCATTAAGGAAATCTGATCTGCTTGTTCACTATACAGGGACACAAGTCCTCACTGGAAGGCTCTAAAAGATTTTGAAAAATACTGATCTGAGTTAATAAAATTTCATTATCACAAATAAAGTGGCTCTGCTTTCCTTTAAGCATGAGAAGTGCTCCACAAAATGAACCACCCTATTCTTCTCTTAGTTACTCTTTGATGGGTTCATCTCAGTGAGTACATTGCCAAAATCCTGATAACACCTGGAAAAGGCAAACACATTTAACAAGAGAATGTACTGTGCTGGTCTCAGCAGCAAGAGGTTGCTGAACTTTGAACAGATCGGATTTTTGAGGAGATGCAATTAAGAAACCAATTACACGCAATGAATGATAGCACAGGATTAACAACTTAAATGTAAAACGTGTCTTTTTATGACTGGCAAAGTCCCTATCCTACTTCATTTCAGAAAGATGGACTTGGCTTAGGCATAATATGGATACAAGTACTCATTACGATTTTTGATGGATTTGAAAAACATCAGCTGAAGGTCCTCCACTCTCACACACCGATATTAATTGGATTCAACTGAAAGCTTCAGGATAGATAATATTAAACTATTTGACAAGTGTTCCTTCTAGGGGACTGACTATTGCATTTGTCTTAATTATTAATGTAAAAACCCTACAGAAGCAGAACACATCTTTTATTAAGACTAACTATAAGGAATCTGGGAATTATTCTGCAGTTTCATATTAACTTCAGAAAGGAAATAATGAACTGAAAATAATTTTATAAAAAATCTACATTTCCTCTATCACCAGAACTGATGATGTCTTTTCTGTGCAATGCAGAGGGCTTTGTGTTTGTAATAAAAAGACAGATGTACAGGGGCTGTAGATGAAAGAGAAGCTGTACACAACCCAGCACTATACTAAAAGTGTAGGCATTGTTGCCAATAATAGTTCAGGGTTTCCTGTAAACAGTCAACTACATTTTCTTGTTACACATTTGGGGAGAAAAAATAGTTTCAATACAATAGAAGGGACTGTGATCAGGAAATGCAAAACATTTTCCAGCAGCACTGTTTGCAAGACTCCATTATGCCTCAGATGTGTCTTTCAGATTTTATCATTTAGAGCATCAATGATATGGAAGAACTTCGCAGTTACTTTAACCTTTAGGAGCCCTCAGTGTTAAGTCAGCCACCTCAGCTCCTTACTGTGCAGGTAGAAAACTAGACAGTTAAGAAATCAACTGTTAGAAAGAATGGTTTAAGTGGGGCAAGAGAAAAAGCCCATGCAGAGCAACTGTGAGATGAGACAGGGCTCATCTCTGCACACTGGAACATTTTTATTCGTGACATGAAAGCCCCTCAGAAGGGGCTTTGCGGATTCATATACTGCAATCTTTTGTAAGTCATAGACACAAAAGAATCATGGAACAGCTGCAAGTTATCCAATTCACAGCATAACACAAATTTAAACTAGCTAAAAAGTGTTAAATACAGTGTTTGGAAGACTATCCCTAAGAGCTTTGAATTAAGAAAATAATATATCAATCGCTGTCTTTCCTTAAAAAATATTTATTAACATCTACTTGGACAGGTGCCTATTTCAGTCTTTTATTAGAGTATGCCTTTCAGAAGAGTGCCTAAGGTAGTTTGTAACTCTACAGCAAAACCTTGTTGCTGCCTTTCTGGATTACTTAAATTGTTTTCTTGGATAAGTTTAATTTACTGCAAAATTTATTCTAGCGAATGACTGCAATATGCCAATTTGTGTACCTGTTACCATAACAATGAGGTGTTTTGAGGTGCTGAAGATACAGAGAAAAAAGGAAAGTTGATAGAGACCCATTGGATTTTATAATCATCTACTTCCAGCTTTCCAAGGAGAAATTGCACATCTTGTGCTGTTGTAGCCTAAGGCCAAAATTCACAAACCCAAATTCATAAGGCTAAGCTGCTAAATCTGTATTTATTCTCCAACACAAAAGCAGTTTCATTTCACCTTCACCTTCCAGCTTTAAAAGGTCATTTACTGTTCTCTTTACCTCAGACCTTCATAATTTATTGTACTTAGTATATCTTCACTAAAGTAAGTGAGGCTATGCTAAATTTCAGTGCTCAGAATAGCTTATGGAAATACATTTAAGGGTAGATTCAGCCAATCAAAATATATCTCAATGTCAAGAAAACCTGCTAATTTCCTTTTCAGGCTTTTAATGTATTTGTTTTCGGTAAAATACATCTTTTTGTCAATTGCAACTTCTCTTTAGCAAATACACATCAGTTCAAATAATCAGCTGGCTAGTTTTCAAATTGTGTAGGTGCACATGAAACTCCAGTTGTACAAAATAAATAATTTTGTGGCTGTGTGAGTGGAAGCACACCAGGAAAGAAGGATAAGGGTGTACCTTGATGTTACAGTTCTGATATATACACTATATTCATACTGATTAAAAAAACAACCAGCCAAAAAAAAAAAATCACACAAAAAAATTCTTCTTTTTTCATCAAACAATTTCAAATGTGGTGTCAAGTCACAGTAGTAAAACTTGCTGCAACCAAAGACATGAAGTGCGGACCTGATTTCAGGTTTGGTACAGAGTGATAAAGAAGTTTCACAGAGAATTTGAAATTATATTGTCATTAGTCTAGTGTCAGTTTTTTATACATAAACACATCCCCTTAAACTTATGTGCCCATGGAATTGTTCCCCCTGATAATCCTCTGATAATTTTTCCACAAAAATTACCATTTTTGGATTTAGGAGTGATCTGGTTTTGATCAGTTTGAAAGCCTGAAATTCACAGCTGAACTCAATGGAACTATTCTGATATAAAGAGATTACAGGTAAAACCGCATTTAGCATCCTGACCCTCCTGCATTCAAGCCACTTAAAGAAGCTTTGAAAGCCTCTGCAGACAGGCAGTACACATCAAAAATATGCAAGAGTGTCTGGCTTGTATATTGCTCCAAGAATAGTCCTGGTTATGGGATGAGTTATTTCCTAAGGTCTCTGGGAGTGAAAGTGCTTATTAGGACCCTAAGGACTTTATTAAGTATAGAAAAATCTATATGACCCCTTCTTCTTGCTCTGGCCTGCTGGGATTCACAGCAGATGCGTGAATGTTCTCTTCTCAAAGAGGAAAGCCATTAGCAGCACATGCTGTTCTGCTGCTACTCTCACCGAGGTAGTTTCCATACTAAGGGAAGTGTGTGGGGTTGCCAGTAGCCCTGCTCCCTTCTGCTGTTGCGGCTCCACTTGTTTTAACAGTTGAAATGCAAGGGGAGAACAGCGAGAAAGCAAATCCACTACCCGGCCACAGGCATCTTTAGCAGAAGAGAGGGGAAATCCATTACTGACCTGCATGTCCCAGAAATCCCAAGTGAAAGGCTCAGGTGGCAAAATTTATACTTCCTACCAAGCAGATTTTGCAGCTTTGTACACCCACATTTCCCCAGTGGTTTCCCCGGGGTGACTGCATGCTTAGTCATGGTAACTGGAGGTTTAGCTAACCCCTGTTTAGGCACTGCTCCTTCCCCCTGTTCCTGTACCATATGAACTGCAATATGCTGAATGAAAGGAGGCACCTGCAGCTACCACTGAGCAATAGAGAATGTCTGAACACTGAGAAAAAGAGTACCTCAAGCAGCAGTCCTGATACTGTGCCTTTGTCTTCGGGAAGTTAAAGGTTAATCCCTTCCTGAAGCTCAGGCTGAAATTCCCCCTCTCTCTTCATCTGAAAAACTATTACAGAATTGCAGCTAAGACAGGACATATTCCAGTGTACAAACAAGTTAATGGGGAGCATACCCTTTACAATTACGTTTTCCTTATTTCCAACTATTGCTAAAGCATAAAAGTGTATTAGCTTCTACATAACAAAAAATATGTGTTTGTGGTAAGAAATTAAATTGTGAATCTTGCATAATAGAGAAACGTAATTTTATGTATAAGTAACACAAATAGCATTCATTTAAATCCACAATAATTGCCATATTAAACCTAAATGGAATCCTTACCTGAAATCCTTAATGAAAGAAGAAAAAATAAGAACAAACTGTTGCACAGCTTTATTGGAGGCAGAAGTCGCTGTAAGGTTAGACACACAACACAGAATATTAAATGTGATCTCATTGACTATAACTGGATAAATTAAAGTAGCTGAAACGCAGTGTGTCTCTATGATTCACTGTTCTGGTAGGCTTATTTCTGCACTGAAGGAGAGAGCGTGTAAGAGCTGTGAAAGCACAATGATGCAGGACAGAAGCCTAATGATGTTGGGTCACTGGAGAATTTGCTAGCCAGCATCTCTTTGGTGCCAAAATGATTCCTGCTGTGCCATTGCCACTACTGTCATCTTTCTGGCCAAGTTAACTCCAGCTCTAACATGCCCACATTCTTACAATATCTAATTTCCAAGATCCCGCCTGTTTACAGGCATTTGATCTAATGGCACAGCATACAGCCCCTTATCACACTGTTGGAAATACCATGCTTCAGCAGAAGCAAAGTACCTGGTCGTCTTCTTGCTTTCAGTCCATGGCAAGCCTGAGATTAAAAAGTGCAAACTGAACCCCAAATGGTCTTTATTACAGAAAATCTTTTAATTCCTTGCAGTTTAACAGGTGTAGTAAATGCCTGAATGCATGCTCATTGGATGCCTAGAAACATGCATCTCTGACATTATTACAGAGTTTCCTGTTAATGCAGAAAGCTTTTCCATGTTTCTATACTACTGTATTTCAGTAACGTATTTTGCAGTACTGCTGTACTATAAATGCCCAGTTGGTGCTGGCATCTCTTTAAGATTGAAAACATCTCCAGGGTGTGAAGTTCTGGTAATCAGAATGCTTGCTATGGGAAAAGGAAGCTGTATTTTTCTGGTGATGGTCAACTGTTCTTAAATGGCAGAAACATATTGCATGAAATCATAAAGCAGTTGAAAGAACTTAAATAAATGGGACTTGTTTCCAGAACAAAAAGCTCTATACAGAGTCCCACATGAATAGATGGTTTTAGATCATTAACTTAAATATCACAAGAAGAGTAAGCTGCATAAAGTGGTACAATAACAATCCTTCAGCAAGTAATGTTCCCCACTCACAAGAGCGTGCATGTAGCATATAAAGGGAGGATCCTGTCCTGTTGAACAGAAGCTGGAAACAGAGCAGTTAATCTGGAGAGGGCTCTGTGGACCACAGCGACTTTTCTTTGGTTCCCATAAATCTGTAGAGCCATAACAGTGACAGATCTGTGAGGAGAATTGGGATATGCCCCTAGAGTTTTTCTAAGTAACACAATATATTGTAAGTCTTTTCAAATAAATGGAGTTTTTCACTGGGGATGGCATTTTCTCCTCTCTTTTCTATCATGAGAGGTGGTAATAGCCTTTTATCATCTGGTGTAATAACAATATCAGGAGAACTGAAACTCATCAATATTTGCCAACGCCTTTTCCTCCTGCATCACCTCTTCAGTCTTCTTATCTTTATACAGGTCTTTAGTTGCAGAATTGCTTTGTTATACCACAGAGTTACAGATTTTATTTTGAGATATTTTAGGAGAGACTTTTTGATACTCTGCTGAACTGTGAGAGAGATCAATCAGAGAGTAGCTCTAGTAGCCCAGCTTCCAGACTTGAATTTCTTGTTCCATGAATTGCCTTGGACTTCAGCTGGAACAATTTTGCACACCAGACACAATACAGAGCTCAGCTTTTTCAAAAGACACCAGTGACAGGAAACAACGTTTACTTTTACGTCCTTCCTAAGTGTCCCAATTTAAAAGCCAGGTATTGATAATTAAGTGCCAGTGGATGAAGGTGATTTATGAGATCTGCTTACCATAGAGCTATCCATGTAAGTGCACCCCAGGACTAGTATACAGGTTGGTTGTATTGGGTGTGTATGCAACAGACTGTCTGTCAGTGCCTATTCACAGTAAAATGCCTCAAATTATGCTAACAAGTCTTGTAAATATATATTCTCTGCCAGAAGGGTGGTCATACGATACTTTAAGTGAAATATGTGACACTGGTGTCCTGTGCTGGTTGGTTTATGACTCAAATAGCCTTCAGATACACATATCCTCAACTTTAAGCAGAAGTCAGTGTGGTGGCTATGCATATACATATTTGTTGAAATTAGAACAAGAAATCAAGAAATATTCCTTGGAGGCATGATTTGCATGGATTGGAAATAAAACTCGTTCTTTATTGCTCTCTGTTCTGATGTTGGGCAACCATAAGACAGTGCTACCTCCACCTGGGACCTGTCCAGACATTCCTTGTTAAAGAAGCTACAAGATATTTCAGAATACAGACTCCTGCAGCAGGTCCTGCAAGGGATGGGAGAGCAGTCTCTGCAACCCTTTCTAAGTAGCCTCCCAACAGCTGGTGAAGGGGCTGTGGCTTGGTTTCGTCAGGGCAAAGAAACAGTCCCAGAATGGACTAGGATTTCATAGGAAAAAAATAAATGGAGAAAAAGTGCCAGCCACCTGTGCAAGCTGAGGCAGCTGAATCCAAGTCTGTTTTTAAAATGCCATGCATGCACAGAGAACCTATCAACACCTCACCAAGGTGGAACAGCACTTCAGCAGAAGCTGCCTCACTCAGCTTTTATTGGCCTGCAAATCAGCTGCAAAAAATTGCAGCAGCTGACAGCAAATACAAATCCAGCCCACGGCCTTTGTCTGAGGGTTTCCTTGGAATCTGACCTCTCAAATGTCCTACTTCACACATGGGACTCCCTGTTACTATGGTGTTACTGCACGTGAATCATGGACTGCCAGCATAGTCCCTGGCTTCTCTCTACACAATGCTAGGATAATTCTTTTCTTTCCCCACTAATCCGACTGTTGCGGTTTCAGGATCAGGAGGAGGCCAAAGCATGAGGTGCATGGGCATGATGTTTTCTGGGAGACTGCAGGAAGCCCCGTATTTTTGGCCACTCCACCATTGCCCAGCCAGATGAAGGGAGAAATGAAGGAGAGGTAAACTGCTTCTCTGTCCCATAGCCAACCAAAAGCAGACTGGTTAAAGAGAGCATAAGAAGTCTTTGCCAACAGTGTTTTCTATCATGAAGCTTCCTTTCAGTGCATGAGACATACACCTGTGGCTCCATAAAAGTCGTCTGTGTGCTCTGTTAATCCAATAGCCATTTAGGATCATTAAGCCAAGGCACTGCAAAGCTTTACGACCTTTGAATTTTAAAGGAGCTAGTGAACATATGCTCAGCTCACAAATCTTTTAGAACATTAGTATCTAAGCCATTTTTCTACAAAACGGAGACACATAAGTTATATTTCTTTCTTTCTATGGCCTTTATAAATATGGTCCAAATAAAGCTTTTGACAATAACTGAGAGGAGATGATGAAGAATAGTGACCTCTTGGTCTCAGGGCATGGTCTTGGAGGTCAAGTTACAGTGAATTTTTGTGGTTGTGTTAGCTTCATAAATGCTACAAAAATAGAAGTTTATAAAATAAATGCTGACACCACCTTAACTCTAATAGCAGTCACATGTGCTATAATTTTCTTTGCTAGTTAATCTCTGGGCACAGTAACCTGTGCTGCCCTAGGAATTTTAAATCTCTTGGAGAAAGGGAAGTGAAAGAGGGGAGGCTCACCGGTATTAAAAGAGTAAACTGAAATAATGTTGGGAGTGATTTCACAAGGCCTTTAGAGCATGTTAAACCAATTGTTTACATGTGCTATGGTATCTGGCTGTACTATGCCTTATTCTGTGCCTTCTACCCTTGCACTTTATTGAGTTATTTCACTACACAGGTAGCTGTAGATACAGCTCATTCACCCTCCCCCTTCTAATTTTTGTTCTTGTCATGTATCTCTTGAATGCCAAGGTCATCTAAGCTAAGCTTTTGACATGTATGGTGGGTTTCTGACTGACACAGTGCCTCGTTCTTTCTCACAAGACATCAAAATGCTCCCATAATTCTGTTTATTGTGTGTTTGAAACAGAGGTTTCTCTTCACTGTGTAGCACTAAGAGCTGGTGGCTCTCAGCAGAGCAGCACCAGCCCTGGCCAACATGCACGACGACACTGCATCCCGCAGCTGTCATGTTTTGACGTGTGAGTAGCACCTCTTTGTCCCATAAACTAAGGTTTTCTGCCTACCCTTTGTCCCTCCTACCCTCCTCAGATTTTGGGGCACATGCTGCCCACCCATGGGCAGATGCATCATGGTCATTGTGCAGCAGGCTGAGATTTGGACAGTTGAAGAAAGGGCTAAGTTATCAGGCGAAGGTTTACCTTAAGGCTAAGCCCTACCTTCTCCTAAATTAGTAGGAATTTGGGAGAAGGGATGAAGGCTCGTCTCCTTTCCTTTTTCATGTGTTTGCCTACCTGCAGCCTCTCTTCAGAACATCTGTGTCTCTCTCTTGCTGTTTCCTCTCTTTGCGTGCTTTGCTTTACTCATTCTTTCCTTTTGCACTTGTGAGCTGGTTTTGTTTTGTTTTGTATTTGATGCACCCATTTATTTCAGACTTTCCTTGGCAACTGTCTCCTGCTGCACTGCATTCATTTTTCCTCTTCCACCATTCAGAGGCCTCCTCATGAGAGCTTCAAAGACAAAGGATAGGATCAGATCTGCATCTTTGCTCCAGGCTTCTGTGTTTTGGTTCCCTTGATCTCAGTGAGCAAGTGGGCTATGCATTGCACTGTGCAAGTCAAAGCTAGAACAGGGGGAGGAAAAGTTGAGCAAGAAGATGTTAGTGCTTCTGGAGTTTTCCCTAGGACACAAGGAGGCATGGAGGCAGGAATGCACTTTGTAAATTCAAAGTACTTTTGCAGGTTTAGTCTGTCTTTATAGTTAACTCTGATATGTGATTTGTTGGCTGGAAGTGTCCCTATTTGCATTCTGGGGAATAATCCATAGGCACAAAAGCATATGGCTGGCTTCTGTGTACACTGTGTGGCATGCAAAATTCATCCAACGTGGGGAGAGCTCTCCTGCATGTAGAAGAGTGATTCATGTCTGCAAGAGACCAGAGGAAAGCAGTCTAATGGACATGCGCTCATCTGTAAAGAGGTCACAAAGCTGAAAGATATGTTTGGGCTTCAGCTGAGCTACTAAGTGGTCTCTATCAATGAGGGACCTCTGAAGAAGGCAGTTAGGCCTCACAGAGAGTCCCTGCCCAATGTTTACGACATGTAGGAGGGAGAATTTAGTTAAACCAATATTGGCATTCTGCTTCACCTGGGAGGTTCAGCGTTTGGGGTTTGTTTTGGTTGGTATTTCCTGCATTGTTCCACAAAGCATAAATCTACTTAGCTTCCTCCTCATAGCATTATGACAAAGCCCCAGGCTTTCTTAAGCAAGAGGTCAGCGAGGCTTAGTACAGAATCTCGTATGAGCAGGAAGAATCATGTACCTCCCTAAGGTAAATGTCTCCACAGTGGTTTCAAATAAGGGAACTAGTGGTTGTTGTTGTGCATCGTGCTCTTTGAACCAAGTTTTCTTGATTTTCTTCCCAGCAACGATTCATTTTATTCTAAGATTTTTATTTTTTTTACCTTTGCAGAGGGAAAAATATTCTGTGCTCGCACAAAAAAAGACTCGTTCCTCCTGACACAGAATGCTCCAGTCTGATGCAAACCAGCGGAATCACACTCAGAGAGCTAGCAATTCTCTCCTGCTCTCTCACTCCCTCCGCCCACCCAGCCCCAGACCTGGTAAGGTGGGAGGATGGTTTGCATTCACCTTGAAATTCTGCACCTGTGGCAATAACATGGGTGCCAACCCAGGCCGACTGAGCACACATCCTCCATGCTACATTCATCACAATTACACAGTGTGAAGTGCCTGACCTCAAAGCACCTCCTGAAATGATGCTCTTTCCTCTGACTCCTTCTGGAGTGCTTCAGCCTGTGTGCTCTGTTCACTCGGGAGGTCTGTCTTCAGCACTCCATAAATTTTGCTCTGTAGCTGCTAAAGGTAGGGCTTTGACATGAAGGAAGGTGCACTAGTCAGCAGCCAAATTACTGAAAACAGTCTTTGCAGGTCAAAGAACGAGACCAGAAATAAAGTGTGTTCCCACACTATAAAAACAAATTATGATTTTAATCTTTTTAATGAATCCTGGGGGTAATTACTCATTTAAAACAACAACCCAAGGCTCCAAATGCTGTTTTACTCTCGTGAAAATATTACATTAAAACCTTGCTTCGGAAGACTCAGGTGCCAACTTACAGTTAAAGAATTTTATTGCTGATGAGTAGAATCCCTCTTCATCAAAATGCATTAACCGTTCAACAATAGAGGTCTTTGTGTAACTGGCTTTGGCTGGTTTTTTAACAGGCTAGCAAGTGAGCTCTGAGCTCCAGTCAGTTGTAAATTTTTGGAAGGAAGAGAAGACATTTCTTTTTATGACTATAAATAATCTAGGCCAGTGGTCTCCCCCACGAGCTGCCTGTCTTCCCTGTCCCTAGCTACCACTCCCAAGGTACAGAGCAAACTACTCTCCTTTCTCAAATGTATATTTCTGCTTGCTGGCTTCCCCAAGTGAGAAAGATAAATGAGATTTATTTACAGTACTGTAAGTCAGAGGCTTGACCCCTGCTACAAACTATTGGCTTTTTTCCTTGCAATTCAGCAGTGGGAAGAAGATGCCTTGTAAGACATAGCCTTGTTTTCATTAAATGCAGAAGGAGAGGAATGTACACTAGTGGTTGTAGAGAGCTAGGGAATAGTCTGGGGTTAGGGGTAGGAGGACCTAGCATGATTAACAGGAAAAAACAGTTTTTCAGGGAACCACCATCCCAAGCTGTATTGTCCCTGGAAATCCCTTCACCAGCGACATGGAGTCACATGTCTGCAGCTGCAGTCAAGTGGGGCACTGCCTGGTCTCCTCTTGAGCAGGGGGACAGCAGGGGACACCAGAAACAGAGCCTCAAAAAGCAGTGGAACTGGTCCTCACTGATGACCTTTATGGGAGGAGGGTATGTGCTGTCCTGTCTTTTGTAACTCATCACCAGGCTCCTCTGAACCAACTGACACACAACAGGTACAGCATCAGAGAGAAAATCAAAGCAGGTGTTTGGTTTTTTTAATGCCCTAGTTCCGAGATTAATGGTAACAAATGAAACAGAAGATAGCCCTGAACCTGCTTGTGTCTGGTGGATGCTGGACCATGGACAGCTGAACAGGGCAGAGACAAGAGGACATTTTCATGTTATGGAGGCATTTCCCCTATTAACCCTCTACACCACGATTTTTGTTCACCCTTCTGCTAAGGCTGACTTTAGTATGGTTTCAGCATGTTTACAGCTCCGTAAATTTTAAAAACAACCTCTAAAGCAGCAGGACATTTCTGTAGTAATTCAGAGAGTTGGTGCAAATTTAAAAAAAAAAAGAACCAAACAAACACAAAACCAAACAACAAACTATAAGAAATTGAGGGTGGAGGGTGAGGAATCCTTCCGGCAGGTCTGTTTATTTGCCAAATGCTTAGTTGCAGTCACCAGGATTCACATGTACAACATGTTCTATAATCTGTTATCGCCTGATGAGTTTTTGGAGGTTATGGCAAAAAGTTATATGACAGGGAATATCTGGCAAGAGCATATTATAGTTTGTACTGGGCCTGTTGCTCTTAAAATGAACCCTTTTTCTCTGCCAGTTACAGGATAAGTCTACCCTTGGCATCTGCCCTTTCTGCAGTGTTTTGGCTGAGGAATTCCTTTATCACAATAGTAAGAGTGCACCACTTTTTATTTCCTGTGACTTAGGTGTTTACTATGCACTGTGTTATTTGTTTGTTATGGTAGGTGAAGGAAGTGAGCTTGAATATTCCATTTCTTCATCTGGCTTTTTGATCCCTTTTGGACTGAAAAAGGTCTTAGTTGGATATATTTTCCATTATTCCCAGTGATACTACAGTCTTGCAGAGAATGCCTTACCTCCCACTTGGGTATCCTGAGCCTCCATGTTATCAAAGGGCATTGTGCTCTGTAATGGGTATATACCATAAAAGTCAGTACTTTCCTGAAAAAGCGCTTTAACTTCCATACTTACATGCTATTGACAAATGTATTTTGCAGCATCAGGTGGGAATAAGGTCTATTCTGGGTTTTTCTGGAACTGCACTGAAATACAAGCCTCAGCATTGCATATGCTCCTACCTGTGATTTGGAAATTAAAGCAAGGGGTGAATAGCTCTGCAGTGGTTGACCCTGTCTGGAAGCCAGGTGCCCACCACAGCCACTCTATCCCTGCCCTCCCCGTCCTCAGGTGGGCAGGGGAGACAAAGTAACAAAAGGCTCCTGGGTTGAGATAAGGACAGGGAGACATAACTTGCCAGTTACCATCACAGGCAAAACAGGCTCAACTAAGAAGAAAATAATCTAATTTATTACCCAGTCAAACCAGAGTAACATAATGAGATAAAAAAAAACGAACCTTAAAAACAACTTCCCCCTCCTGACCCCTCCTGACCCCTCCTTCTTCCCAGGCTCAACTTCACTCCCCATTTCTCTACCTATTGCCCCCTCAAGCAGCACAGGGAGACAGGAAATGGGGGTTAGGGTCATTTCATCACTCTGGCATTTTCTTTGTCAGACCTAGGTGAAGCTCTACCAGCTTTTTGCACCCTCCACTACCAAAGTGTTGCCACAGAAGCCCAAAACAACCTCACAGGTCTGGCAACAATTACAAGTGCATGAAACTGGATAGTGATAGAAGTTTCTAGTAGCTGGTATGACAAAGGTAAATTGTGCAGTATACTGATGTGCATCTATAGGGGATGATGAAGTGGGAGTGTTAAATACCTTGACAATTAAATCCTAAAGGAATATCACTATTCATCAATCACAGATCCCTTATTTAATTGGGTGATAGATGTTACATATTGCAACCATGCATCTGTCCTCCCTGAGGAAAGCTTCTGGCCTTAATGCTGTGAATTATGTTGGCCAGGCTGCTAGAGCAATGTGACCAACCGTGATAACATACAGGAGTTGAAGAGGAGGGCTGGGGGAAAGATAAAAAAGAAAGGAATGCATTTTGCACTGTAAAGTGTCTGTTCTACTGACCCAGACCCATTGTTGGTATTAGTAGTAGTCCCTCCAGAAACAGACTTTGAGCTAAAGAAGATTCCTGAATGATATCTCTGAAATCTCCATGCAAAGGAAAGGATAAACAGATAAGACAACATTGGAAGAGAAAGGGGGGAGAGAAACCTATCACATTCAAGTCATGTTGCTAATAAACTTGTGAATGACTCCGAAATGGCAATAGAAACATTGCATACTTGTGTAGCATCTGAAAAATGCCATGCTTGTTCCCATGTGTCCAAGACAAGATCCTGGCATGCTAAGTTTCATGGAAGTCCTCTGATGTCTTAAAAAAATATATATTTATTTGCCTAAAATGAATATCCGTTATGAAATTATTGTTGTGCACTTGACATTTTAAACTTATTATCCAATTAAAAAATCAGCAACATCTGCTACCCTGCACTAAACTTCCTGTAACTAAAGATGCACAAGCCCTGGAGATTCACCATTACGTGAAATAGATTTGTTTAATATAATTGAACATAATTGTGCATGTAATGTTTTAATGTAATATTACTCAGCAGATGTGTAAATAATAGCTAGGTTGTTTGCCACCAACCATATGCTTGTGGTGTGATGGCAGGAGCATCGTAGTTGGCAAGACAAGTTCATTAGTCTGAGTGACTGGACCAATGCACTGAAGCTGAGATCTGGTGGTGACCTGGGGACAATAATGTCTGCCTTGAGGAAATGCCAAAGTCTCAGTCTGGCAGACAGCTTGTAATAAGCTTTCTTGCCCTCTGTTGGTAAGAGATTCTGAGTACTATTTTCGAACAGGCAGCTAGTAATTTCACTGAAAGAGGTGTTTAAAATTAACCCATTTTGAAGCCTAGGACAAGTTTACTGCATGAAACAAGAACTACAGAAGTAATACATGTTTATATGATCATTTCAGATTGTGTCATTAAACTCATTAAAGAAGAGACACAAAATTCAGTTTCCATCTATCAAAATTCTCATCTGGAACATATTTCAACATGCTTCTATTTTAAATAAACTTCCTTTATCTGGGATTCTGAATAAAATAGCATTCTGAAGAATTATTGGGAAACTGGGAAAATATACCGATGCCAGAGATGGCCAATCACTAAGGTATCTTTCTGAGTAGCACAAAGAAGGAAAAAGAATAGCTATGTTGCCAACACTTCGCCTACCTTCTTCTAGCCCCTCTGGCCAAACACAAAAGGACTAAAATATTGCTGCATGTTCAGGTACCTAGAAGATTAGGCCCATGGACTCTCAGTAGAAATCGGGTGCCTCTCTGCATTTCTTATGTGTAAAGACCCTTAAATCTGACCTTCTAATGTTTGAACTCTGATCATGTGGTACTGAGCTCAGTAAGGCACTTGTGTTGGTAGAGTATGCCTTCCGAAGGATTGGGCATTAATTTTTGTCCTCTTTTGAGAATACCCTAGACTTAATAGTGACTGAGACAAGAATATGAAATAAAGATATGTATTTGTATGATGGACTGTCTCAAACAGTTATACCACAAAAGAGGATATTGGCTGCTGTTAGGCTGGGGTTACCCATGGTGTGTGTTTGATCTGGTGCATTGGGGCTGCAGGTCCCATGGTCACATGCTAAGCCTCTCATCTGTGGATGTAAAGTCATATTTGAAGACAATGGCATAGATAACAGAGTAATAGGGGATAACTGGGATAACAGATAACAGGGGTGACAAGGGTTCTGTATTGAAACGTAATGAAATTGTGCTAGCTAATTGCTTGTATATGTCTGAAGGTATGGAGAATTACCCAGGACATAAGGACCACTGGCTATTCATAGCAGGAATAGCATAGTCTCTACAATAAAATGCCATCCTCAGCATGACTGTGATATTCATTATTATAAGTGCTTCTAAACTAGTGACTGACTATAGCAGCTGTAGAGGAGTATTTCTTCATTAGCAAACATAATTTTCTTCATATGGTTAAAGATCATAACTTTGTCACTCCTTCAGAGATCTTATGAAGGTGTTGGTTTTTTTAAAGTTGTCACATGTTCAGAAAGCTCTATCAAGTCAATATCAATGAATATGATATGGGAATGTGACAGTTGTACTACCAAACGTCTTTGCCTTCCTTCTTCCATCTTATTATTCTGCTAAGAATTATTTAAATTTGAAACCACACAACCTTTTTAAGCAGGAAATTATTTGAATCTTATGTTTAACAGAGGGTTCAAATGCTGACTACATCACAGCAAATAATTTGTGCATGTGCATCAAATACTTCAGCACCAAATGCTGTAGTCAGAGCTGTGTATGTTTTTAAAATTAAATACTACAGCTCAAGACCAGATTCTTTTTGGTTATCTAGTTTAATCTCTTTACTATCATCAACCATGAAATTTTACTGAGATTTTTAGCATCAGATTGAAGTTAAAATGTAGATGGACAGGATTTCTATCTCCTAAATCTTCTCTTGTTATTTTAATAGTGAAAAGGAAGGTAGTAGCCCAGTGACCTTCTTTAGTGACAAAGTTAAAATTGTTCTATCATCCACTTTCCTTTTCCATAAATGGATATAATTTGAATCATATCTGAATGAATCATTTGATTCAAGTCTGAACATTTTCAGTCTAGATGTGTATGTTTCTCATTCTGGGATATTCAAGAACAATGTATTTGCCTCAAGGATCCAATTCATATCGAATGCCTGTCTTGGATCAATCCCAAAGCAGTACTGTTTGAAAGAAATGCTTCCTGTGGCAGTTTGGGCAGACTCTGCTGTAGAGTCTGTAGAGAACCTCGGCAGACAGAGGTTCATGCAGCACCTGAGTTCCCAGAGAATGTGTTCATGGACCATTCTGTAGTCTCATGAGGTCACTTCATCACAGGCTGTGATTCAATGTGCTGCAGCTCCAGCAACAGCAAGTTTTCTGTGTCAGTCTGCTCTCTTTAGGCACTTTAAAAACAAAAGGTTTTTACATACGTACATAGAGCACACGTGTATGTTGGAAAAGCATCACCTTTGCTTCCCACGTTATATTCTCTAATAGACTGAAGTGAACTTCTTCCCTTGCCTGTTACAAGGTTTAATAGCCTCACACAAACAAAACTTGGAATTGGAGAAGGTGCCTACAGACTACAGCCACAGTGTAACCCTTTGTTGCTAAAGCTCTGCTTCCTGGGCAGAGGAGAGCCTTAGCCTGTCTATCCGTGCTCCAGCTTCAAGATTACTGCAGAATGAACTGTTGTGGTACGTAGATCTCAGTCAGCCTGTTGTGCCTGGAGAAGGTGGAGTCTGTCTCATTCTGGGAAAAGTCCTTCAACAACATGCTTGCCTTCTCTACCAACTTGCCAGCAATATAACCTCGTGGCCAAGAAGGCCAATGGCATCCTGGGGTGTATTAGAAGGGATGTGATTAGTAGGTCGAGAGAGGTTCTCCTCCCCCCCTACTCTGCCCTGGTCAGACCGCACCTGGAATATTGTGTACAGTTCTGGGTCCTTCAGTTCAAGAAGGACAGGGAACTACTTGAAAGAGTCCAGCACAGGGCCACCGAGATGGTTACTGGAGTGGAACACCTTCTTTATGGGAACAGACTGACAGAGCTGGGTCTCTTTAGCCTGGAGGAGACTGAGGAGTGACCTCATCAATGCCTATAGACATGTAAAGGATGACTGTCAGGAGGATGGAGCCAGGCTTTTCTCAGTGATTTCCAATGATAGGACAAGGGGCAATGGGTGCAAACTGAGCCCAGGCAGTTCTATGTGAACATAAGGAGAAACTTTTTCACTGTGAGGGTAAGAGAGCCCAGGGACAGATTGCCCAGAGAGGTTGTGGACTCTTCTCTGGAGACATTCAAAACCTGCCTGGATGCATTCCTGTGTGATTTAGTCTAGGTGATCCTACTCTGGCAGGAGCGTTGGACTAGATGATCTTTCAAGGTCCCTTCCAAACCCCAACATTCTGTGATTCTCCATAACTTACTTCTTAGCTTACTGGTGGTTGTGTGTTTAGAGATGCCAATCATTCTCCCTTGCATTCAATGGATCACAGCTTATCTAGGCAACCAGCTTTCAATGTGACACTTTTAGTCCTTTGGGCTTTTGTAGAAATTACGTAATTCATCTTACTGGCATAAATCAAATAATGTATAGAGAAAGTGTTTTATGTATCAAGTCTATCAGACTTGGTTCCTTAAAAAGAGTTCACAGCAGCAGAGTGATCCTCACCTCTGCTTTCCTTAGACAGACTGGTTTCAGCCCTCTTCACAAGACTCCTGTCTATCCACTCAGTTTCTTCCCTGACTACCCATTTGGGTAGGCAAATGATTATTTCCTGTTTGATTTCCAAGCAATTTGATTTTCACCTATCCAAGAACATTAGTTGTTTAGTACACAGGTTTTCTTAAGCACATAAACATTAATGCATTATATACTAAGGTGTTTTTTTTTTTTACATTAACATAAAAGTTGAAATTAAGAAGCACTCATGATCAGGAACTCAGCGCAAGCAATCTTTGTTTCACTGCATATTTAGGAGGGATGAGGACACGGGTAAGTGCACTGGGCTTCCTGCTTGTTAAATGTTTCCTTCCCCATGAAAAATTTCTGGGGTTAGTTCAGAGTCACTGTTTTTTTAATCCTGAAACGCACCTATGCTGGGGGACTGGTAAAGTTATGATACTCTGTGCATCCACTAAAGTGCCTGGGGATTCTTGTGGTTGAAAGGCACGATATAAATTTAAGATATTGTTAGTACTACTTCTGCTAATAATAATAATAATTCAACCCCAGTATAATGTTTACAGCTGAGTTATTATAATCCCCTAAACAAATGGGTTTATGCAGAAGCAGAACTGCTGACACAAGCCTCCTGTAATAAGACAATGCCAGCAAGCCTTACTATAACTCAAGCAAAGGCCAGTCAAATTGATACAGCCATCGTATTGATGTGTTGTATACGGTTGTGAGTATTGGTTCCAGCTGTGTCATAAACCATTCCCTGGAAATAATAACCTTGACAGATAATGGAAATGAATCAGCATTTACTCCTTAATCAGAATGTTTTGTAAGCCTGACCATACAGTCTCAGTAGTCGGTAAGGATTATTTTCAGCTCCCTCCTCCTCAAGAAACAGAAGTTTCAGTAAGGTTATGTCCTCTGTTTAATAAAGTTGGCAAGCTCTATTTTCTCACACCTCCTGAAGTTCTGCATGAGATATCACTTTAGTAGAGAGTGACAATTATACAGGGACTGGCAGGCTGTTTTCTCTGATTGCTGTATGACAGTGATGCTGAAAAACTGTTCTGGAGCTGAAGTCCCAAGCTGTAAGTGCAGCAGACTCACTTTGCTAGGTCACTTGCAGAATGGGGTGGTGAGGTGGGGAGCCGTGGGTGGTTCTATAGACGTACATGTTATGCACTCCTTTTGGCTCATGGGAGGATAAAGGGTTTGGGTTTAACTAGAAATTCCCTGAGAGCTTTTAAGCTCTCTCAAATAATTTCTACTCATCTAAACAACACGCAATAGATTTCCTCAGTTAAAGTTCAACAATCAGAACGTGGAACATTTTATTATCTGCCAATTAAAGTCAGTCTCTCTAAGTTTTGGAAATGGATATTTTGAGTGAAAAGCCATACTAGGTCTAAATACATCCTAGGCTATGTGGAGAAAGACAGGAAAATGACACTTTCTAGCTTTCTCACAATCCTAGTTTTGCTAAGACCACTGTGTTTTGTCTTACAAAACTTTGTATTTCCATACATAAGGCTGCTCTGGCATACAATCTTAAAATTCTTTATTGCATCATCTCTCCATAATCTTTAGCTTCTTGCTTTGTCTGGAAAAGTCCATTTGCCTCTTTCTTTAAAAAAAAAAAACACAGATTTTCTTGCAAGGTTCAAGGCACCCATCAATACACTTACTGAGATTTTAGAAGCAAACAGAAGTAAATACTTCTATCATGCTCATCAACACTGTGAACACCCCTGGCAATTTATGCAAGGCTTTTGTTAGAAAGACATCTAATTTTTACTTTCATCATCTATTTCTTCCACTCTTTATTTTCTCATCACCCCTATCAAATGTTATTTCCCAAAGCCTCCCTAGTGATCTGAAATTACATTGTTTCTTGTACAGATACAGAAAACCAAATGTTTTAATTACAGATAAACATTAATTTAGTCTCCAGCATGTACTCCAGCATACACTCCAGCATGTGTGAGAAGAGCTATGTTCTCAAAACATAAGATCCGCCTGAGAGGTAATATTTGTTTCTTTCCAACAGATACAGTTAGAATAAGCACCAAACTTTCAGGCTCAGATGTCACTCTTAATTTTAGTATAAGGGCATTGTGTTTGTCAAGTAACAAGATGGGAATTTCTTACCATCGTAGCTCTGCCTTTAAGAACAGTGTTTGAGTGGGCTGCAGCTGGACTCATCAATCAGTGGCATGCAAGGGAATACAGTTCTGTCATCAAGAGTGTGCCTCTTAAAAAGCACAGAGTACAGAGAAGAGAGCTGTACCAATGAAGGCTGCAAAGTTATTACTTCTTGGCTCCTAAAAGGAAGTGCAATATGAGACTTCCCCTGAAGAATTTATTAGGAGGGTATTCATCAAAATTTGGAAGTTTGGAGTTGGAAAAACTTTACCTAGTGGGTGGATGACAAAAAAAGGCCTCAGAAATACACACATAAAAGAGATCCAGGTTTAAATAGTATCAGGAAAGTTAGTAATAGATACAGCTCCAAAAAAACACTACTTAAAAACCCAGAGAATGGGAGAGGGCGAAATGGTATTGAGTAGATTTTTATTCTTATCGGTAGGGTACGTGTTAGTAAGAAGGGATGTGGTCCTACTCTGTACACCAAATGCAGAAAGAAGAGTGATGCTAGAAATCATTTGGAGACAGGACATGGGCAAGATTGGCAAGATTTTTAAAGCTTCATAAACCTAGGGTGCACATACACCTGTGCAGAGGCATGTCTAAGACTATTTATGGCACTGCCTTTGAGATAGAAGATGAAGCAAGATTAAGCATCTAACTGGGGAAGGAGTGTGATCACAGATTGTCTTGTCTTCGCTTTTTCTGCAAGCAACCTTCTGGCTCTGCTATCTAATGCACCAAAGTAAAGAGGTTGCTTGTTAGAACAATATGAGAGGCAGCTTTTTCTGTTTTAAATCTTACACACACAGAGAAAAAAACCCAAACCCTACATGCCCTTACTTTCCAAACAGAATATGGATTGGTTATTTGTGCCTACACTACAAATTTCTCCTCCTACAATCTTTTTTTTTTTTTTTAAATGGAAGTGAAGGTAGAAAAAATGCCACATAAGCTGTGTTGTCCTCCCCTTAGTTTGCTCTAAGTGCAAAGCCATTATAGTTTTCCTGTTATCTCAGCAATATCTTGCCTTTCTATTCCTTGTATTAGACTTACACTGTGGGAGAGAAGGGGAAGAAAAAAGGTGCTTTTACAGGGTATATTTTCTGTATGGGCAGGCCAAACTGCTGTGATAGTAGATGAGTTAGTCAAGTGTTCCCTCAGTCTCTGCCCATTGCAAACTGTAAATCTAAATTGCAGTTCTCTCCCGATTCCCTGTGGAAGGTGATACCCATCTGGAAGATTTGGCTTTGGACAGCAGGAGAGTTCATAAAGTTCATATTAAATAAAGATTTGACTTGTTGTTCAAATAGACTTGGTGGCACGACCTACTCCATTTCCAGCTTGAGTTTTTGCCTCAGGGATGCTAATTATTTTCAGAATAATTTCTAACAGCATCTAATATTGATACATGTAGCTGTTTAAACTTAGTTCATCCTTTAACTGCTACTGCATTTTAGTCCTGAAAAATAGTCAAGGTCAGCATGTTAAGGCTTCTTAAAGAGGTGTAGGGAGAATTCAGGCTGTCTGTGTTACAGGTTTTTTCTCTAATGTTAGTGGAATTGTTGTTCCAGTGGTGACCCCAAGAGCCCAACAAGAAATTTTCAGTTAGCCTGGTAGCATGGTCATTGCCCATGATCGACAGGGTGGCCGTGGGAAAGTAGTATCAGTGCAGCCTTTGATAACGGGCACACCTCTTCATAGAATCTCCCAGCAGACACCGTGGTTACATTTACAGTTGAGAATTGGGGCATGTAGCCTCAATTGCTAGTGTCTTGCTGCAAGTCACAAACAGGGGAAACTCAGAGTGGCTTAACAGGGACAGCTTCATAACTGCAAGATCTTTGGCCTTTCTTTTGCATTCCAGAACTCAGAAGAGATTCTCCCTTGTCAGTAGGCATTGGAGCTGTCACTAGATTTGACCATGCTCCCCCAACACTGTTTCTTGCACCAGATCTGGTGCTGTGACACTGTAAATTTAGACCTGTTGAAAGATCATCAGCAAAATCCCAATTTCCTGCCTTTCCCCCTGCATAAAGTCCTGTATTGTACCTTCTGGGAGACCTCTGCATTCTTTTTCAAGAGCTTATATTCTGCCCTGTCAGCTTGATGGATTTACTGATCTGATTTTTTTGCTCTCTAATTTGCCCAATCCTGTGCTAATTACTATATGGTTAATGCTCTCTGACATCATGTCTTTTCATTAAAACCAAAACCCAAGTCTCCTTAAATTCCTTTCTGTGTATTAGGCACAAGAACAATGCCCCAGAGACATCAAGAGAAGAGGGAAAACAGGCAGGAATGCAGCTGACTGTGTTCTATTACACTGATTCGCAGCACAGTCATTACAGTGAATCTTCTTTCTTCACTTTCTGTACATTTTGGGGAGGGTCATTCTGTGGTTGAAACAGGACAGACACAGGCCACTAGTTTTTAGGAACGGAAGCCCTGCCTTTATAAATGATCATCCCTATAGCAATCTCCTGTGCTTAAATAGAACAACTTGTAGCCAGTGGGAGATTTATAACATACTCTAGGCCAAACAGTGACCCATGAAGGATGCTCTGGCATCCAACCAAGCAATGTCTGCACTGCTACAGAGAAACCTGCAACCCAGTCTTTGTGTGTAAGCTTGAATGTGTGTGAGCACACACTGAGCTAATTGCTAGTGCTAAGCATCACTTGAGACTGAAATATCTGTGTCTGTATGATGATACATGAGTGTCTGAAAGATGTCAGATCCCTAATCAAATGACTTTTGCCTTGGGGGCTGCCAGTAACCTCTCTGCAGTATTACTCTTTCTGGCAGGTAGTTTTCCAGAAGCTCACAAATGCAGGAGGCTCTGAAAAATTATGAGATGAAGAAACACCTCTTTTATCAAAAACAGCAGTGTCAGGATCACCATTGTTCTAGCATGCTTTGGACGAGCTTTCAGCACATACGCCCAGAAGAAGCCTAGACCTTCAGCTATTGAAAATCAGTAAGGATCACCTTTTTTTCCACCAGGGCATGATGCTGTGCTTGTTATTATGAAAAATAGTGTTTCTTTATGTAGAGGGAGGTCTCTTTATGTTCTGAGAAGTAAAATGTGCCTTAACGCTGCAGGCAGTGTTTAGGAGGGGGGGGGAAATAAAAAAAAAGCAAACTGAAGTAAAAACACAGGCTTTATATATATGCCCTTGAAGATTTTTTTTTTCTTTTAGCCTGTGTTATCACACCATGCTTTTATACTGCAGCTTAATATACACATGAGAAATTTCAGGGCTGTTGAGCATGCAGAATTTCCTAGGGGATGAGCGCAAGGTTATTTAGCACAGGTGTTTCTGTAATTGTACAACACTCCCTATTCATATGCCCACAAGCTCTTATTCCCTTGTGAATGATGCTGTTGTCTAGCATTAGAGCACCGGGTTCTAATAAAAACCACAAATAATATTGCTTTACAGTGACCCCTTCCGTGAGTCATCTTTCACTTCATGAATGCATGCATCTCAGGGAGTGGGTGCTTTTGTGGTAAATATTATTCATGTAAGCAAGCGTGTGTACACAGTTTTCCCTCAGATCTTGTTTTAGACGATAAGGCACTTCACACACCAGGTTGGGTGTACTGTGCAGAACATAACAAAAGAGTTGCCTCGATTCATACCGTGCAGATTATTTCTGAAGTGGTCAGGTTGCTCCCCATGTTTGGCTACCACAACGTACACTGGGCACATCTCCGCTGAAATGAATAATGTTGTGCTCAAGATACTTAAAAACACTGGAAGCCACGGTGGTGTGATTATCTCTATTGTTGCCATGCAGATTCCATTCCAGGAGAGCTGTGGGCACTGTTGCACACTGCATTCAGCACGTACATCTACCACGTCTGCAAATCTGATTGTAAATGAGCAAGCAGGGGATAGCCTGCCTGATTCCCACCCCCTCCTCTGAAACTCTGCTGTACCTTTCTACATTTTCACTCGTACATCTGCTAAATCTCTTGACTGCTCTAGCCCAGAAACTGTAGAAAAAGCGACACAAAAATTGCTGGTTTAATGTTCATCTGTCTTTTATTTTATTTTACAAAATCATGTGTTTGTAGCGATCATTGTTTTAGGCGCCATAATTAAACGAGACGATATGAACTATTCTAGTTATTTTCCTCTTTTAGATTATGTCAAGCACATGGAAATTCATGAGGGATCAGCAGGAGCTGGCTGTGCTCAGCATCTCTGATAATCAGCCCAAGAAGCTGGAGCTACAGTTACTGAGCTGGTCAGTGTTCTGGTACTCACTGTTGTTCAGTACATATTTTTATAGAACGGTATCATCTATTATTAATTTCAAATTTTAAAATACACAGAAATGCAGTAGAGAGCAGCCTTTGTTTCTCTTTGGTTCTTTCATATTGTTCCTATGTAGCTTGGATTCCATTTCCTGAGTAAATACTAGGTTCTGTAATGAAAAGATTAGCTCTCCCCTGCTCTGCTACAGAGGGTCCCCCCTGATTTTGGATCCCAGAAGCCCTGCTTAATTACTAATTAGTGTTCTCTCTGTTTCTTCTCATGTCAGTTGTGTCTAATAGCAAAGATTGCTTAGCAAGTTGACTTAGTACCTTTGTTAATTGCTCAACAGTGCTGTGCTTTGCTTTATTTATTATATTTTCAGGGCTTTTGAAATACACTAGCTTCAGTAATGCTTTCAGATGCACTGCTTCTATTATTGATAATATTCTTGGTTTCAGGAGAAAGAAGTTTGCAGCCTTTGTTTTGTAGTATAAAGCAAAATATTTTTTTTTTTTACTGTGTGCTGAAGGAAGGTGAGGTTTCACCTGAGGTAGTAAGCTGTAAAGTCAAAGTTGAAGGGGCAGAGCTACACAAGATGGCAGGGGCTGGCAGAGGAGGTTAAAAAGCAGTCTGGAGTATGACTTGGGAAAACAGAATAGAAGGTGACCTTTCTTTAAGGAAGAATTTGCAATTTGGCTCCCCAGCTGTACTGGAAAGTTTCCTACTACAGCAGCAGTTGGATTTTAAAACATATTATCTGGGTCACAATTCTCCGGGGCCCTCCTGATGTATGCCTGAGGACTTGCCCAGAAAGAGGTAAGTCAGGATGAGTGCAGACCAGTTTGCCAGTTGTGACATTTCTTTGAGTGTGTTCCTCTCACTGATACCCATCCAAATGCAAACACCTCTGGAGGAAAAAAAAAAAAATCACACCTATAACTGTGCCAGGAAATATTGGAAAGAAAAAGATTTGAAAGCGGACCTGAAAATCTAGATCTGAAAAAAAAAGGGACAGGGAAGTTACAATGGAACAATAGAAACTGTTCATCTTCCTACCCTGTGCTGCTGTTACTACATTACTGCATATGTACATGTCTTCCCAGGCAGCAGTTGCTGCTCTTCTGTGATCCATAACCTTCCAACCACTGCCACAGCTGTGAGTCCTCACTTGTACCCTACCCTGTGTTTTTTGAGCTAGCAAAAAGAGCACAGGGGAGCAGGAAATCAGTAACCATAAATGTCAGTAATGGAAGAGCAACGACAGAAGAAGGAAAAATTCACATAATTTTTCATTTTAAAAGAAAAAAGTCCTGGTTTTCAGTTCTTTCCCTCCACAGGAGCAGCAGTAGTCACTGTTTTGTCCCTTCTCCCTCTTGAATCCATTGTGGGCCTGACAGTCCCATCCCTTTGCAGGCAGAGGCCATACAGGTGTGAGCAGCGGGGTCACACGGCCCATTTTGGCAACAGTCTTGGAGGGCAGGAGGAGCCAGGCAGACACCAAGCAAGGCAAAACCCCAAGTGGTATGCTGACAGCTCTCATGAGGGACCTCTGTCCTTCTTGAGGGACAGTGACCAGCAGCCAAGGGTGACCAAGCCACCACTCAACAGCAGCTCTGAGCCGGATTCCCTTCAGGCTCTAAGCTTCTACTGCACTCTGACCAGGCCTCACACCACACCGAGTTGCAATCCTTTATTTTCTGATTTTTGTCATAGTTTCGGGTGAAAGGTAGGGCTTCCACTGTGCCAAGCCCAGCTGGATGAAGGGGTGAGAGCATTTCATTCCAGTCTTCCATTTTCTTTTCTGGTTGGAAAACAGTTAGGCTCTGGAGGGAAGGGGGCATTGCGTCTCCCCAGGCAATGCCAGCAGCTGTGGAAGAGGAATTACAAAAGACCATACCACTGTGCAGGGTTGGACTGGGGAGGAAGTCAGCAAAGTGTGCTTATAATGGTCTGAAATTTAATGGAGCAGTTTGCACGATGAGGCTTGGTGGGGAAAAAAAATGGGAAGCTGAAAGTTATCTCTGGAACACAAAGGAAAGAAATCTATGTTCAGTAACAAAATGATAGTCTGGGAAATGGAAAAAGTTTTAACAGAAGGTTTTGTAATGTCAGGGGAAGTTACCTTTGAAAGCAATTTTTCTGAACTGATCGGAACTCTTTGGATTTGCAGAGCTGTCACCTTCAGAAGAGCTCAATTCGCTGCAATTAAATGACCTAAAGAACAGAGTAGTACTTAAAGTCAATTGCATTTCTGAAGAGCTATGCTGAAATGATGAGTCCAGACTCTGTCAGCAAGTATCAAATAAAAGGAGTGGGACCTGAAGATGAGATGTTGTACAACAAGAAGGTGAATTTGTGAAAGTAACCAAAACAGAAAGCCTCAGCCGAAAAGGTCTGTGTAAGACAATACCCTGCCTCCTAATCAGAAGAAGAGTCTTTGATATGATTATTCAAATCAAAGAGCTCTTCTGTTAAGTACGCCTTTATCAAAATATCTATCAGCAGTATTGTCCCGTAATGTTTAAACTCTGGGCAAATGCTGAAGTGGTAAGCATGAAAGTACTTCAAGGGAACAAAGCGGAGTGCTTCTAGGCACAGGACGACAACCAGGCGTTTCACAGGCAGCGGAAAGCTCTCCTGTCTTTCGCAGCCTCCAAGTACAGTCGGTATAGGCAGGCGTCATGTATGGGTGGCTAGCCTGCATGTACGAACACGGGACACACTGCACTCAGGCAGCTGCCGCAGCTGCTGGTTTCTTCTTCAGACTACGCTTAGGACTCTGTAGTCCTACAGAGTTTTACAAGTCAGGCATTCAAAGCAAATAAATTTTAGAAGTGCACAGCCGTCCCAAGAGGTCAGAATAGGCCATTTGTCTGTCACTGTGAACATCCAGAGTGTCCCTTTTCTTAACTGCCATTACAGCAGAATCACAAAGGAGACAAAGCCAGGAAACCAAACAGATTTCCATTTCTCTTTGCAATGACAGTGCTTTAGATCCATGGATTTCAGGTGCTTGCAGGGTGGGCTAGCTCTCTGCTCCTGCCTTGCTGCCACTTCTTTGGATTTGTGTGGTTTGGTTTATTTTTTCCTTTCTGGGCATAGCCAAAGGAGGCCAGAAAGTGAATGATCAGTAAATCCTCAAGTGATCTCCTAACTACCTTGTGTACTGGGAAAGTATCACAATACCCAGCTCTGTGCTTACCCTGCTGTCCCAGGACTTGCCCTGGGTAGGACAGAGAACAGAGTTTTGGGGCTGGGGCACCCCCAAGCTGGGTGTCAGGCAGAAATACCCATGGCAGGAGCCCATGTCCTTGCAGTGTGTGAAGGGGAATGCAAACCACAGCACCATAGTCTCTGGCTTTGCAATTTTCTAATCTAAAATCCTCCCACGTGTTTCCATTGCAGGAACGTAACTTCAGAGCTGAGATGCTGCAGGGGAGTAAGCTTTGCTAATCCATCAGTGTATTGTTTTGTTGTGGTGAGAGCAAATATAAAGGGACGTTTGGGGATTGCTGGATGGATGCTGTGTGACTGAGAGTCAACAGGGAGTGCTGCTTTGAGAAAAGTTTTAGGCTGTGTTGTGAAAATGCATGTTTATGCAAACTGATATGAACAGGGCAAGAAAAATCAGAGGTGCTCTTTTGAAACTGTAGCTCCCTAATAGGGTCATGATATTGCTACACTCAATAATCCTTTGGGGTCTTTATTTGCTTTTTCATCTCCACAATAAATTGGACACACATTTTTTTTTCACAGTTATTGTGACACATGCAGTCTTTATTTGCCCAAATCTCTGCCATTTGTTTCCAATTACTTGGGTAATAAGAAGAATGGTACTTTCTGAGATAGTGGAGTAACTTTTTACACTTTTGATACCAATAGGGTTTGACTGGGGACTGTTTGAACAATATTTTAGGATTTCAGTGAATTGGCACCGAGTTACTTCTCTAACAGCCTGTATCAGTCAGGCTTACAAGCAGCACTTCTGCAAACACTTGCTAAACTTCCTGCTCAGGAACCAGATGTTTAAGTGGCAGTGCTACTTTCAAGCTTGTTTCATATTGTCTCTTAGGTTTAGCATAGCTACCTTCATTTACACACTTAGGAGAATGTCGATGTCAATGAAAAGTGGGAGCAGATTCCTAATCCTTGGCATGGTCCAAAACCACAACCCATCAATTTTGGGGATTTTTTGCAGATTTTCTTGTTTGACCATGAAGGACTTCTGGGACGGATCTGTAGGGACAACAGCCTGAGGTCAAGCTGTGCTGTAACATGTTTTGCATCTGTTTGTTGCTGTATTTATTTTTTTTAAGTCTTCAAGGGGCACTATGATTCCACAGATTTTGTGCCTGTTATGAATGAGTTGTCTCCACTGTCCTCCAGGAGCAGCTTCAATATCTTCAGTAACTTCAGCTTCCACACCTGCTTCAGTAAGACACCACCTGCATAAATGCATGTCTCATCACCTTAATTATTAGTCTCCTTTCTGACATGTTATTAGCCTTATTTCATTTCTGACTTCTGAAGGTGATTGTCTGAGACTTTCAACTGGTAGAAAATCACTTCGAACTGAATCTCTGGGTGCAAGGCATTAAGTAAATAAATATTGTGTAATTGTTGCATTTTAGTGGTTAAATCAATGTGCCTGTGCATGCTCAAAAGCTTTTATAATTGTTTTTGGGTAGAATGGAAGCTGAAATAGACTGCAAGCTGAGAAAAATATTTTATGTGATATTTCTACCCCACCTCCTGCTTTCCAGTGTTTCTACATGCCAACAGGTCTCAGACCATCTGAAAAGTCAAATGCAATTTGACATATGCAACCATGTAATAGCAAGATTGTATTTACCTATACAGATACAATTACTCCACTTTAACTTAGAAATGAAAATCAAACACCCCTTCAGCACTTTAACAACCTACTGTTTTCCCTTCACACTTCTGCTGTCAACATCTGCATGGCAAGAACAACAGTATCCAACATACTGACAGTCTCTCCCCATAGCTGGATGTCATGGTTCTGCCCCTAGTCAGGAGATGAGCATCAGGCAGCCACCCCCTCTCGGGGGGGAGAAGGGGAAAAGGGAAAAGAAACCCAAGGCAGACCTTATGGGTTGGGATAAGGACAGTTTACTAGGACTGCAGACAGAGAAATAACAATAATAGGACTTTTATATTTAAAAAATATATAAAACTGGTGATGGCCAATGTAGTTTCTCACCAAACTGCACAACTGAGGCCATACAGCTCAGAGCTGTCCCAGAGCTGGACTGTCCCAAAAAACTGCATGTCCTGGAGCCATGTGCTCCTCCCCCCACCAGGCCCCCTTTTATGCTGAGCATGACATAATTGGCACGGAATACCCTCTTTGGCCAGTTTGGGTCACTTGTCCAGACTGTGTTCCCTCCCAGTTCCCTGGGTGCCCCGGTCTTCTCATTAGCAGGGAAATGTGATCAGCTGAGAAGCCCCTGACTGCTTGGCAACAACTAAAACATCCCTGTGTTATCAGCACTGCTCTCATCCTGACTCCAAAACTCAGCACCACACTGGCTGCTAGAAAGAAATTAACTCTATTCTAGCTGAAACCAGGACACTGGGTTTGCTTCTCATATTGCCATTTTTGAAACACCATTCTTCTCTTTTGGAGCATGGCCCTAAAATTTCCCTGACCTCAGTAGTTATTGCTTCTTGATAAACTTTTGCCTATTTTTTTTTCTTTTGAAAATTCACCCCATTTCATATATATCTCATACTAAATTCCCATTCCACTTTGTCATAACATGTATTTATAGCCTTCAGTGTTTTTTAAATTGTATCTAGAACTTTTCTTTTTTTCATATGTCAGACATTAAGTTTCCTTAATGATAACTGAGGACTCTACCCTGGCTTATCCCAGATCTGGACATGAGGCCAATTCCAGGACAATTCCTGGACATCCCCATCTAATCACTACACCAGGGCACTGCTTCACTTCAAATGCAACTTGTTGTCCCTGTCATTTTGGGTGCACACTATCCTAAACCATTGCAACAATATCCCTGAGCAACCCGATCTAATGCTGATGCTAGCCTTGCTTTGAGTGAGAGGCTGGACTACAGAGATCTCCACAAGTCCCTCCCGGACTAAGTATCTGTCATATTACAGTATGGGCAGTCAGAGAAAAGGGCCTCTATCTGAACAGAACATGTGTCTAAAGTGTAAAAACACTTTTGGACAAGTAAAAAAAATGTGTTTATTCATTGCTTTTAGAGTCCCTTGGGGAAAATTAAAAAAAAATGCATTTCAGATATGAAGTTGTGCGGAGCTATTTACAGCATAATAAGCATAGATAATTTACTAAATAAAGAAACAGTCATCATGCTTTTTTTTCATTTCTGAAGCAGTGCTGTGACTGTGAGATAGATGAAATACAATGTTGGGAACTCCTGAAACCAATTATGGTAGATGATTGTAACACTGCATTCTCAGATATGCTTAATTTGCTCTTACTGCTGTAACTAATGAGGTAGATAAGAAAATAATGTCCATAGGCACATGTGAACATATGTTTTTATTTAGTAGCAATTGCAGAAATCATGATACTGGCTAATAAAAAAAAGAGACATACCTGATAACAATGATACGGTGAAGAAGGCGAAAACCTGAAACACAAGGAGATTCCAGGAAATGGTAGTGCAAAACTCTAAGCAACAAGAGGGTTTGTGTAGGAAAAAAAATAAATCTCAAGCAAATACTAGTGGCTCCCTGTGTCCAACCAGCTGTGGTGGTCCATCACTGGCCTACCTTCATTTTTATTTTGGACACAATTCAGGATAACTAAGTGGTTGACGAACTTCGGTGTGGTCCAACTCCTCCAGCTCCGTATCTTCCCTCCCTCGCACTGTGCCTCCATGCAGTTGCAAATCGAGCTGCTTCAGTGAGAGGACCCACTGGAAAATGTTTTATGTTCCAAATATAAAATACAGTTATTTGGAGTGGATTTGATCAGGTCAAATCTGCAGGAGCCGAACACAGAGCAATGTGGTTTCTGGGTCCAGCCCAACTAGGTGCTATGAGTGCGTGGAGAGCTAGAACCGCCCTTGTGACAGGATGTAGTTTCCCCATCACAGTGTGAGACAGAACTGTTTGCACAAAATGGGCCAGCACCCAGCTGCAGCTCAAAATCATAACTACTTAATGTTGATAATGATGAGTGCTTGAACTTTATGCCATGATGGATATTTATCTGACTAATTTAAAAGCAGAATTTTGGCTCTTTTTCTGTCATCTGTCCCTTTCTAGTTCTTCCTGCATTGCATTTGTACCATCTGAAGCTTTGCCTAAGGTGTCAGGATACTCATTCAGAGCATGATAAATCCCTGAACACCTTCTAGAACTGGCACGAGCACTGAACTCATGACATATAAATTTTTTGTAAAAGTTTAATTAAATTGATTAAATTAACTCTAACAATGAGGTAGACAAGGTCAGTTCTCTTTGTTATCTTCCATGTGTTAATCTTAGTCACAAAATAAATAAAAGGGAATATAAGGAAAAAATATGTAAATTTAATTTAACTATTATTAAATTAGTAAATTTACTCAATTTTTTACCACAAAATATAACATCTTATTGCCTATCTTCCACTGGCCTCTCCTTGGAAACTTTCCACTCCCAAACATATCATGTTCTTTTATCCTTTTTAGAAAGGCCTGTTCAGAGGCAGATGGTAGCTACAAAGGAAGGAACTGCATCCTCAATTTCACATGGCATGGTATGCCCTAACACCTCTACTTTCCAGCCTGTTATCAACTGGCAGGTGAGGCATGTGGAACCATTGCTCCAGAATGAGAGGCTGATACCTTCAGCCATCTTCCACAACACATTTTTTACCTTTGCCTAAGTAGAACATAGGGAATTTATTTCCATTCTTACGTGCTCCACTGCTTTTCCTCTGTTCTCTCTGCCCACTCTTTCAAGACCACTGTGCAGCATACGGATGTCAGCTGAGTTGTTGCTGAACATAACACATCACAGGTTTTATGGGCTGCGCTCCATTTCACAGTGGTGGAGAACATGGAAAACCAGGGTTATTTATACTTCCTTGCTCTCTGCCAAGCATGTGGGCTTGCTGGGAGGAATAAACTAGGTTTGGTAGCTCTTTGCACTGTGAAATCACTCGTCCACTGCAAGCTCCATCCCCTTTGTATGCACAGGTCTTGAGTATGGATGGTCACAGAAGTGCTTCATAAACTTGCCTGGAATTTTTTATCTTCAGTTTATATGGCATGCATTAAGAAGAGTTTTGCATGGTTGAGGCTCATTTATACAAGTCTGCTATGCTTTATTAAAGTGCTTCTTTGTTGAAACAATAGGGCACAGTGGAAGAGGAAAAAAAGCAAAAATTACAGCCTTGACATAACCAAAAGACCACAGATATTAGGCATTGCCTAAAACTACCCATGTAGATCTGATGGCTTACATAGAAAATTAAAAGGTGTTCTGGCAGAGCATGTACTAATTCTTTACCACTGAATTCCTCAACTAGAAATTACCCAGAACAGAAATGAGTTCTCTGTGTACCTTAGGTGAGCAGATGTTTGGCTATTCTTTGACACGGAGATCTTGACAGTTTTAAGTATAGGGCTGGCTGACATTCAACTCTCTAATTACCTCTTAAATTAGCTTGATCCTGTCTGAATTTCAGATATGTAACATAGCACAAACTAGAGAAATGGCAGGACTATGAGCAAAAAAGTTCTGTTGGGTTTTTTCCTCTCGAAAAATTCTTCCATCGCCACCTTTGTAATAAGCTTGAAGATTCACCTAGAAGCACTCAGCTAATTGGGAGAAAAGGCATTTTTAGTGCTCAAGTTTTTACCCATCTTGAAAGAGTTCCTCTCTGCAGCTGCTATCTCAAAAGAGTATTATGTTTTCAGTGAAGGGTGCAATTACATCACGTTGCATTGAAAGTGGTGACTTGTGGTATTCTCTTATTCAGTAATATGCACAGAATATGAATTAAGTATGTTATAACAGTGACTTATTTTCATAGAGAAAGCCTGTATGTTTCCTCTAAAGGTATTGTTTTCAGTGGTGTAGAAAAAAGTTACTGCTTGCCTTTACTGACATAAAATCTGTGAAAATGAAGAGTAAACCTTTTTCTACCCCCAGATAGGAAATTACCCAATCAGCAGATGCTTCTTTCTCTGGTGTTGGGTACTTTCTGACAGGGGTGAATTTTTTTCTGCAGCAAAGATTCATCTTAAACATAGGTGAAAGTTTCTTTCAGAGAGAAGATACAGAGGGTGCTAATGTACAGTATTCCTAACGTATATCAATTTCATACAAGAACATAAGGCGCTACGTAGAACCCAAGGGAATGGAATGATGCTGCAAAAGGGGAGGTTTAGGTTGGATATTAGGAAGAGGCTCTTTACTGAGAGGGTGGTTGGGCACTGGAACAGGCTCCCCAGGGAAGGGGTCACAGCACTGAGCTTGACTGAGTTCAAGAAGCACCTGGACAATGCACTCAGTCCCATGCTCTGACTTTCTGGCCTTTTGTGGAGCCAGGAGTTGGACTTGATGAACCTTATGGGTCCTTTCAAACTCAGGAGATTCTATGATTCTATAATATACGCATCTAAGTGTCACTTGTAACATTGCCTATATTAAAAAAGGATAGAGCTCCTAGAGTAGCTGTGGAAACCTCTTACCTCCATACCTAGCTCTACATTTTTTTTCTGACAGACCTACAGCAGCTCATTTAATATCCCTGTCTCTTAATTCCTAGCTATGAAATGAGGTGACCACGTACAACACTCCCAGTGAAGTAGGTATAAATGCAATTACAATTTAGAGATCGTCAAATGTTTTGCTATTAGACTACTCAAATGACAGAAAACCAGTGTGGGACAGAAGGCTTTCTTTGAAAGAATCCTAAACCAACTTTGGATCTAATAAAGAAAGCACTTCCTTTAAAGCTGTCAGGTTGGTGTGCCAGATCAGTGATTAACTTACTTACACATGTCTATGATGCAATGCAGATGTATTCTAAGCCTGATGCAATCTGCATGGTTTTAATCATATTCGACACTCATCTGAATAGCATAACCCAAAATTATACTTTGGAGTGCCCATGTTTGAATGGACAAGTCTGTCCTATAAACCAGGGAGTATAATGTCCTTATGCTGACTAGAAGTAAAACATCTTTCTGCAAAGCTCTGAGGTATAAGCAGTTAAACTGGTAAATCTGCTTTCACTGAGCACAGTTGGTTGGACCTGGAGGAACAGCAGGAGTCCTTCCCAGCACAGACCTGCTAACAGCTTTTCCCACTGGAGGCCTGCCCAAGGAGGCAGAAATACCGAGTGCCTTACATCTGCACTGTGAGAGAGCTGCATCTTTATCAGAGTTTGCGTAGGAAGACATGTGGGACCCTCACCCTCTAGCTCTGTTATCACTTGTGATATTGATGCAGAATGAGCGCATGGAAAGAAACTTTTCCTACACCATAATCATGTTAGTGGCTTGGCAGCTAAGTGAAACATTCCTCCAGATTAGAGCAGTCCTGCAAAGGAAACGAGTCCTAGCACATGCCTTATCCCTGTGAGGGTTTTGCCTTTCATGGTAGTCCATCTCTCCATGACATCAACCAAGCACATAGCGTGCCACTGTTGCAGCACACACTTCGTTTGTGTACACCAGAACAGGGGAGATGGCCCATGCTTGAGGGTGCCTGTTTGATGCCATCTCCCACAATGCCATCTCAAGAGAGAAGCAGTGTGCTGCTTGCCAAGCTGACCTCAAGTCAGAGCAGCTGAGCATACTGCCGTGGGCACTGACACGCAAGAATGTTTCTTGTACTCCTAGCCACAGTAGCTAACACCCAGGATTTCATCGGGTTTTCTCAATTATTGCAAAATCGTCAGCAAAAATTTCAAGAGAAATTATGGAATCTGCAAAGAAATCTGTTATTATTCAGATAATCAGACATTTGTTCTATATAAATATTATATATATACATATAAGCTTATGCTCACATATATCTACATAAGTGTGATATGTGCAAAAAGCTATACACTAAATGATAGATCTTAGAGGCCTGTCAGGGAATCACAGACCTTTTAGTGATCTACAAATGGAGGTATGGTTTGCTTTCAGTTTCCCTCTAATATTCAATCAGCCTCTCCTTTTCTATACTTTTAGGGCTTTTTGGAGATAATTTTGACTTAAATTTTAAGGCAAGTAAGGGCTCATATATGCTCTTCTGCCTAACACAGATCACGGTTCTTTACCAAACAAGATTCATAACCTTTGTTTGTGCTGCAGAACCTCTCTGGGAGAGACAATCTTGCTTTCAAAATGTCAAATGATATGTAATTATTTGCTGAGCACTATCATGAGTATGATATGAATTGTGAAATGAACCCTGATCTTTTAAGTAGGGAACCTGGCATATATTAGCATCAGCTGAACATATTGTAATGATCTATTTCTGTATCTGAAAAGTCCAAGGGAAACAACTGGATTGATCAAGCTAGCACATGAGAATTGGAAAAACAGACTGTGCACAAGATGCTATTTTTTGCTGCCAGTTCCAAGGTCCTAGAAATGGTTGCGTGTATAAACACGTCTACTTGTCATAGATCACTCCTGTGTAATGAGGCAAGCAGCACATGGTGGTGTAGAAATTTAAAATGTGCCAAGATGAAGAAACCGGCATCAACACACAAGCACAAAATCAGCCATGGAGAAGATTACCAAACAATACTAACTGGAAACTTAAAAACATGAACTCTTTTAACTGAAAAATAAATTTTAAAAAAAAATGAAATGAAAACAAAAACCATTTTCTGCTTACTGCAATTTGCTACTTTATGAACACAAATTTAACTCAATTACAGTGAATACCAATGACAGAAGTAATTCCTAAGGGCAGAGTCTTTATACAAGGACCACACACTACACTTAGGCAGAACAAGGCAATTGCATTCTGTTCTAGTTCTGTGTGGCTGGGTTCTAGAGGAGCAGGAGGGCTCAGGGGTAGCTTCTGCAAGAAGCAGCCAAAAGCTCTCTGCAGGCCCGACAGAGTAAACATGAGCCTGCTCAAGGCCGGAGTTGCTGTTGACCAAGGCCAAGGCCTCTGGGAATCACAGTTAGGAGAAAAAAAATGCAAGCAGCCACTTTTTGCCACCAGAGAAGGGAGCGAAAAGATGTAAGAAACCATGCAGGCACCAAGGCCAGGGAAGAAGGAGGGGCAGGGGAGATGAGAGGCACTTCAGGTGCCAGGGAGAGCCATTCCCCTGCAGCCCATAGAGAAACCCATGGTGGAGCAGGTGTCTCCCCGCAACCCACTGTAAAGGACAAGACCCCACCTGCAGCCCGTGGAGAGGCCCCATGCTGGAGCAGGTGGAGANACCCACTGTAAAGGACAAGACCCCACCTGCAG
>VZTU01012266.1:1428-13821 GCA_013400835.1 Zapornia atra
CTTGTATTCCTTATCCACTTCTGTGGTCAGGAGATAAAAGCAAGGCTGCCATCATATATAAATTGCACAGTGTCTTCCAGTTTTCTGTAACAGTAATTTTAGCAATGTCTTTTGAGAAAAACATCCTGGAATAGTGTTTCCTTATAGCTCTGCCATTCAGAAGCCTACTTGAATGTTTTCATTGTGGCGAATTCTAGGTATAAGTTATCTCCAATTACTTTAAGAAAGCTCTACGCCTTTCCTTTGAGGAAATGTTGAACAGTAACAAAAGAAGAAAAATCTAATCCCAATATGTTTGCCATCAGAATTTGCAATGACTACTAGATATTTTGATAGACTGACCTGATTGCTATATCCAGAAATGTTAACCAGAACAGTCTGATTTCTCTTTGTTGCTTCTTCAGTGTCAAACCTCTCTGGTAATGCTACTTTTGAGAGCAAAGGGTTAAAATTGTAACTCTCTGCCAGTGACAGAATCATAATGCATTTGTTCTTTAATGATCACGTTTACCTCAGTTTTCATATTTCAGTGCCATCCTTTTTATATATGCCAGCTCAGTCTTACCTTCTGCTTTACAACTGGTATCTCTGTATTTAGTTTGTGTGCTCAGTTATGTGCTTGCTTTTACAGTCCCCATAAAAATCCCAGACTTGTGTTATACCAGTATTTTTCTTCTAATCCTTCTTGTGACATATTTTATAAGCTATTGAGTCAACAGGAGGGCTGCGTAGAAAATATTAATTTTTTTTTTAATTACTTTAGTCTGGATAAAATTAAAATTCCTTTCTTATTTTTTCAGGATAAACTCTACACATGAGATATGAGGAAAGTGAATTAGAAGAGGGACTTGGGTTCTCAGTTTACACATTTGTGGTATAGAGAACCTTTCTGATGGGCCCATAAAAATCTCCTTGCTTACATAGGAACGGCTTTGATGATAGAGACCAACTAAAAGAAAAGACAAGTTGGTAATCCATTAAGCCATTCCTATACCTCAGTCTGTGCACAGCTTTGCAGCTGTTTGTTCTTGTGTACCACTGCCTTTTTTCAAAAGGCACCTCTGTTACCTTCTCCCACATTATAGCTAAAACTAGAACTGATATATCATTTAGTGAAAACAGTGACTCAGGAGCAGGCAAAAAAAGAATGGGTCCAAGGGACTATAGTTGCAACACCCTTTGATGATAGAACTCTCAGGTCAACATCTGAAATTTAATATCATGTTGGATCTTAAGAAATCTTTTGGTCGTCTTTGTCTTTTTGGAGGTAGATTTAAAGTGGCTTTTTAATCTTAAAGGTGGTGTGTTTGAAGTTTTACTCCTTCACCTGCAATTATATCCAGAGAGCTTATTTTTGGAAGAAGACTGGGTTGGGCTGTTTTTACAGAACAGCTGGTGTGAAAGGTTTTGCTGTGCATCTTTTCTACAGTAGAAAAGGATACTGGTTCTATTAAAAAGAAAAGCAGACAGATTTTGTAACATGGTATTTGGTGGATTTGGATAAAATTAATATAATGTTAGAAGGCAGAATAATACAAATGAATCATTGAAAGTAATGAGATACCTATATGCTTATGAATTGCCATTATTTTTACAATTATGTGTTGATTATATGACATAGTAGATGATGAATTAGATTATGTTAACTACCAAATTTTCCTGACATTTTGTGTTCAGACTTCATGTTGATTGCAGGTAGAACAATAGGTAACTAAATTCTCCTTGACTCTGACTGTGAACATGCTTTCGTGTTTCACAGCTGGATCCAACTTTCTTCCTCTATTAGATACTGTTGCAGCAGAGCTGACCTTTCAAACAACCTGTGTTTGTTAAGGAGAAAAAAATGCCTCTAGTTTCTGTGCCAATGTCTTTGTCACTGTAGCTGAGGCAATAGCATAACAGGATGAGGACTTCTTTGACACTCCCTGTTGTCTTAGTATCAGTGAGGCATAGGTAGACAAACACATCCTGAGCAGCAGACAGCTTTTGACTATTTTAAATTTGAGCTCCAAAAACTGACTAAATGAGCCTACAGTAGAGTCTACACAGCATTCATAGCTCAAACTGAGTTAAGCAACGTTACTAATAATCCTGATTTTCCAGGGTACATGCTCCTCCTTTAGGGGACATGCTGTTGAAGCTGCTTTTGAGGATTTTCTGTATCTTTCCAATCCTTCCTCTTGCCAGCTGTTAATAACAACAAAGTAGTTCTATAGTAAGCTGCCATGTGTCTGTGCTAGAATTATGGATCATGGGTACTGTCGGGAAACTGTACGGTTAGCCTGTTTGGTAAGTCCTGTGACTCCTACCAGAAATCTGGCTATACTGGAATCTTGCAAGTTGTAGACTCCTGTGCAGAAATATGACAGCGCAATGTATGCATACTTCTGAAGTCACAGTTTAAAGGGGAAAGACAATCCATGTGTTCCTAGAGATTGTTCAGACCCAAACGTTGAAGTGTGACTGCCAGTGTCACATGACAAGTGATCCCAGCTTGCCACTTGCCCAGTTGTGTGTACACAAGTCCAGCAACAGGAGCTGAAATTGAAATACATGACCAATTGCAAAATCCAGTTGTGTCCTTTTCAGCTCATTTGCTCTAGAAAAGCAAGGAATTAATCTAAAAAAGGACTTGTAAGACATGCTGTGTTTCAACTACTGAATTGTTCAACCGTTAACAATTTCAATAATGTCTGTATTTTTCTCTTAATTGCTGTTTATATTTGATCTGTACCCACTTTTGACTCACAAGCATTCTTTAAAAAACCCACAACAGATTTGGAATGGAATTTAGGATTTGTGCTGTGCAAAAAGGGGACTTTCACATTCTCTCAATGAGCAATAAAGCGGTTAAATTAGAAGCATTAAATAATTTGGTAGTCCTATTGTTGGACAGATATTTTAATTCTTCTCTCAGCACTTTCCTTTGGTTCCTCCAGAGAAGGTCAAACACCTAAAATTTTGACAGAGGTGAGATTCCTAAGTGTATTCTGGACTTGTGGAGGAAGACTTTTACTGCAGCTAGTAATTAATATATAAAGCCATAAGGTTTTTTCTCTTAAGGAAGTGTTCACAAGTCCCTTCATATTTTATGTGCAGAGTTATCTAATAGGAGGGTTGAGGCAGATCTGTAGTTACAGCAGAATGACTTTGTGCAAGCTGAGATGCTGTTGTGACCTGAAATCAAGGCTAACTTACTCAGTTTCTAAATTATGTCAGCCTGCCCTTCAAAAATGTTTCTAGATTGATTCAAGAAAGCATGAAAGCAGCTCCAAGTCAATATAGCTCCCAAAACTCCTCTTCAAAATGCAGAACTTAAAATAACTGTGTGTCCAGATGCTGACCAGCTCAATGCTATCAGTTTCAGCATTAGTGCCTTTGACACGTGCAAAGAGAGGGGAGTTTGGGTGGAGGGCATGGGTGATAAATCTTGTTAAAGGGAGCCCTGGGATGGTAAAAGACTCGGAAATTTGGTTGCAATAACCTTTTTAAGCTTTAATATTCATCTTGGCAAAGGGAAAGACAGCCCAGTGAACCTACATTCTAGTAGGAAATAAGCTGGAAACTCTGGAATCTTTCTCCTGCTCTCCCTCCCCTGTAAAAAAGTAAGGAAGGAGAAGAGAAGGAAAAAAAAAAAGGAAAGGGAGACTTGTGCTGAGTGTGTCACATTGCAAGTAAGAGTGCAGTCAGAACAAAGGATGGCTAGGCATGCTTTTTTACCAATATCAAAGATTTGAATCTCTCAAAGAAAAGAACTCCTTGCACATTTAATGAGTGGACTTTCTGAAAGGTTGGCTAACTTGATTTCAACTTTTAACTTTACTGTGTGTTGCATTCATATTAGTTCAGCAGCATTAGCTTGGAAATGGGATTGACCAGGATAAAGTTGTTTGCCAAAAGCATTAAAAAAGAGTAGGCTACTTCTTAGTTATGCAAGTGTTAGAAAACAAAACGCTGCAGCAGTCAGACATGTTATTGCCAGTGATGGTTGTGTACATTTGCACAAGCTTCTTGGAAAAGAAACCCTCTATATACTTTCGAAGAATGGAAACTTAGAATAGAAAAGGACAGAATTGGTTCTCAAATTGGCCTAATTAGCTCTTAGAATAGAATTTAATTTATTATCATGGAACACTTTTTTTAATAGCAGAGGAGTAGGCATATGGAACAGCTTTTATCCCAGACTCCAGAACACAGGTACAGATCACATCACATCTAGAAAATTATCAGCCTGTCAATGCATGATGTATATGTAGGTATTGCAGTGAATTTTATTATTTTTACTTTTTTGATAATTAAAATATTACAATGATAACTTCCTGGTCTGTTTCCCAGTCTCCAGGAAGGCTGCCCCAAACCCGAGCATTTTCAGTAATGAAACAATGCAAAACTATCATCGATGTTTTTTTCTTTTTTCCCCACCATATAGCAGACTACCCTCTTCTGCCAGCAAAATGTAGAGACACCCAATAAAGGTAAGTGTGTTTGAAGTTTATATTCAGACTTCTGCCATTCTCACAATATTTAATCCTCACAATGTTAATCCTCATGTACAACTAGAAGCAGTCTTGTTAATGGGTGTTCATTTTACAGGAAAATATTTCAAACTGTTAACAGCATGCAAAATTACATAGCATAGAATCTACAGATTGGTATTAAAAAAATCTCTAAATTGCTGAAATTTTGCAAAATATGTGAATGAGAATTCAGTAACTTTATCTCTGGAGTTTGGTTACAGGTCATTAGTTAAATATAGGAATCAAGTCAGGGGAGTTCTTTCTGTTCACTTGAAATGAATTTGAAACTGGTATTGAGAGCAGTGATATTTTACAAGTAAATTCACACATACTAAACAAATCCTTTCCTGGGTAAAGATTGCTTTTCAGTATTTCAACCTTGCCGTTTAGGCATCTCTCTCCTCCTATGTTTGTTTAAAAAAAAAGTTTTAAAATTTCTCATGAAACTACTCAGGCTGCTGAAGTCCACTGAAATTTTGTGCTGCTGAGTATCATGTATCACTGATGTTCTCTAGAATGTCCTCAGAGTAGGAAATCATAGCTTTGCAAATCTACCAGAACAAAACAAGTTCTAAAACATATGATTACACCTAACTGTGCTTTGTTGTATAATGAAAATTCATACACTTAAACTTCTTCTGTCTGTGGTGGTGTTACAATAAAGCACTTACATTCCTTAAGTGGGCTTGCATGATTTCAAATTGGTTTTGGTGCAGATACTGGATCTGATGGAAATTAGTTGTAGTATTGCATTATGCCCATGATTGGTATCACACAGAAAACTTGCTGTTCAGTATTTGTGCAGAGCCATAATGAAACTAAAATGCAGGTTGAAACCAACAATGCCAAGAAGGGAAATTTCAAATAAGTATATTATAATTAAGTATTATGTTATTGTACTGTCTATATAGGGTATATTGAAATAGTATACAGTAAAGTAGAAAACTTTGATCCTGGAGGCAACCTTTTTTTCCCCATAAAAGTAGCTAGAATTTGACTGTTGAAAGGGACCTGAAGTTGATAGGGTGGTTGTCTTAAGCTTTGCAGAATTACATAGAGCTTTTATTGTAATGCAAATGCACTTCAGTTTAAGGCAGAGTATTTATGATACTTCTGTTTCTTTGGGTGTGTTTTTTTATTCTCCCCACCCCGCCTCCCCCAACAAAAAAAAACCCAAATCCAAAACCAACAACAAAAAAAACCCCAAAACCAAACAACCCACAACCAAACAACACAGCAAACTCAAACCCTAAATAGTCTGACATGTTCTACCTGAATGAAGTTATTTTTCCTTTCAATTCATCTACCTATTGGACTGCTTTTGAAATTTGTTTTATTAGCATTCGACTAAGAAATTGGTAGGTGCTTAATAACTTTATTTTCTTTAAAGTGTCTACTAATCTTCAAATTCAAGGTAGAAAATCAACATTTAAAGATATCTTAAGCACCACTCTATGGATTGGAGATTTCCTGTGCCATTATCTCTGTGGTCTGTTAAGGAAATTAGCTACTGCCTTCATGTTCAGTGCCTTAAATTCTGCTGTAAATTGAAAAGTTCTGGGTTTGTACCTCTGTTCTAATAAGCCAGCTCATCTATCCTTTCTTACTGAAAACTGAAATGGGAGTCCTTTAAATTTTGAACCGTTCTGAACAGTTTTTTACAAGGTGATTTTTTTTTCATTTACTTGGCTAGCAAATGTTTTGATTTACTTATTACTGTATTCTCCTAAAAAGCTAGCTCATAGTTATAAAGAACCAGAATGAATGTTACCACCCAAACCTGTAGTCAATTTGATGAAGGGCTTGATTGCCATTTAAACATCTCAGTAAAGTGTCAGTGTTTGAGTGCTTACCATGAGTGCTTACCAAAAGCATTGATAGCATTTGATGGTAAACTGTCTTAAAAATGTGTCTTCTCACTTTAAGAATGTTACTTTTTCGAATTATTTTGGGGATTTCACTCAGTACAGTATTTTTTTACCGTACAAATAGGGATTTTTGTGATAAATTCTGCTAATATGTGTTTCTTTACTACTATTTTTCCCTTTTTCGATTAATCATTCCAGTTTGTATGCTGCTGTGCTCTTAGTTATTGATCTGTTTTTATTTGTCTTCTATTTTTTGTTACTATGCATGCTTATTATTACTTCTGTACTTGAATGTTTTCCCTCATTAATCAAGCTACTTTTTTTTTTCTCTTTGGCTTGATTGTAGCATTAATCTTTATTGCTTGAGTTCAAAGTAGCATAAAATTCTTGATTTCAAACATGCCGCTCCCTTTTCTGATACTTTCTGCAGTATTTGTAATACATAATAATATAATATGAGCTTATTTTATTAGCATTTGCATTTCTTCGATGAATTAATTATATGATAATTACAGATAATTATATGCTGCAATTATCTTCCATGTGTCATTAAAGAAATCCCTTTTTATACAGAACATCTCCTAAGATTTGTTTAAATTTATCATTCTATCACCCAGTGTTTGCAGTTTCTCATAACTAGAAATGGCACTAAGGGCATACAAGGTAAATCACAGCAGGTTGTTTAACTTTGTTATTCTAATTGTTTCAGAAAGCTCTGAACAGTACTGTCTTTGGACTGTGTAGATCAAAAAGGATAAACTATGCTATTTGATGACATTATCTCAAGATTCTCCTTACGTCTTCAAAAAGAAGTGGGAGCTTTAGTCATTTTTGCTGACATCGATTTTGCTTTCCTTTAGCTGCACTGGAAGAGCTATCTTCCCTCTGACCCCAGTCTGCGTACATAGTCAACCGAAAGGTTTCTGTATTGACTTTTAAATAGGATGTAGGGTTACCTTTTATTTGAAGGTTGCAGAGATCTACTCACCCTATTGATTCTGAAGAAGGTCTATTGCTAGTATTAATATTCATATTGAACAAAGAGCAACACTGAGCCACAGGAAGATGAAGAGTTCTGCTCTAGTGACCCCCTCGTCATGCTCTCTGTGATGCGTACCTTCTGTAAGCGAAGCCCTGTGGTTATTTCATGGAGGCCTAACCCCCATGTTAACTTAAATCTAAGAAAAAGCATGGATTGTATAGAATTCAGGTAACTTTTTTCGTAGTGTTAGGAAGAGGGAAAGGTCTTCAGTGCATTTCCTTACATTCTGTTTCTCTCAATTCTTGAAAAATACTTGTACGCTAATTTAGAGCTGCCTGCGTCTTATAAACTCATTAGTTATCCAGCATATCATTGTGTGTCATGAAATACGACAAGAACATTTAAATATAAATTATGTATTTTTCTAATCAGCTTTCTCATTTTTCATACCCTACCTATTTGTGTATTACCTCATCTTTTTATTTGGCAAACATTCTGAATTAATAGCTCTTCATGTTTGAGCTGTTCTGTTCTACTGTTCTCAGGTGTTGTGAGCTATTCTCAAAACTACTTTTTGGGCCAAATTAAACATCTTCAATAACTGTTTATGTGAATCTCACAGATTAAAGGCAGAGAAAGTGACATTGCGACACAACTTGAAAGTTACTAAATGATTGCAAAATATATCTGCATGACATTTCTGTGTTTATATTTGGTATGAATCTGACAGTAGTTCTGATCTTCCTAGAAAAAATTTCATGTAATGTAGTTCTCTTTACAAGTAGTTGGACTGATTGATGTGACTAGCATCACAGGGGAGTGCTATCTAAGTATTAGAGGCAAGGATAAGTCTTTATGTCTTAAGCAACATGGTATATTATTTTTTCTGTGGGTGGTCTAAAAACCTCTATACTGCCCCAGCAGCTTTTCAGTGAATAGGAGTTTTGGATAAGGGATTGTATTTTTCTTTATACAAATGACTTTAGGTTTCCAGAATTCATATATATGTTCACATAACATGCTCATATTAAAGGTTCTAGTGCACGGGTCGATATATGATAAAAATGTAGATTGGTTTGGGTTGGAAGGGATCTCAAAGATCATCTAGTTCCAACCCCCCTGCCATGGGCAGGTACATGGGCACTAGGCCAGATTGCTCAAAGGCCCATCCAATCTGGCCTTGAACAATTCTGGGGATGGGGGATCCACAACTTCTCTGTGCATTCTCTTCCATCGCCTCATCCCTCTCACAGCGAAAAATTTCTTCCTTTTATCTAAATCTACCTTCCTTCAGTTTAAAGTCATTATCCGTTGTCCTATCACTAATGCCCTTGTAAACAGTCCCTCTCCAGTTTCTTATATGTCTCTTCAGGTGTTGGAAGGCTGCAGTAAGATCTCCCTGGAGCCTTCTATTCTCCAGGCTGAACAACCCCAGCTTGCTCAGCCTGTCTTCCTAGGAGAGGTACTCCAGCCCCCAATCATCTTCATGGTCCTCCCCTGGACTTGCCCCAACAGGACCATATCTGTCTTGTACTGGGGACCCCAGAGCTGGATGCAGTACTCCAAGTGGGATCTCAAAAAAGCAGAGTAGAAGGGAAGAACCATCTCCCTTGACCTGCTGGTCACACTGGTTTTGATGCAGCTCAGGATAAAGTTGGCTTTCTGGGCTGCAAGCACCCATTGCTGGCTCATGTGGAGCTTCTCAGCTCTCCCAGATCTTTCTCCTCAGGGGTGCTCTCAGTCCATTGAGGCAGAATACTGAAGCAATTGCAGTTGTAAACAGAAAGTATCTATATAGATATGTTTCAGTGATCTTTGAGCTTTTTGTGTTTGTGGGTTAGTTTTTATTTTTAAACTCTTAGATACATGGAAAGTATCCTGGTAATTTAGGCTTGTTTTTCAATGTAAGAATGATACTACTTTTAATATGCATAATGTCACTATATTGACTCTGTGTGTCTTCCTGTCTCTGCAGAGAAATTACATGAGAATATCTGTTTTGATGCAAACCGGCAGTCAGAAGCAGCTGATACTGAAATGAACAGCCAGAAAGAGGATAAATCAAAGGAAGAAATCAAGTCAGAAAGGACTTCTGTTTCCAAGGAAACCTGGATTAGCTTTGAAGACTTCTGTGTTTGTTTCCAGTAAGGAACTGAGTTTTGGGGATTTATTCCATAAAATATACAGTATAACAATGGTAAAATGCTAATTGTGACACTATAGAAAAACCTGTGTCTTCTCAACAGATCTTTGTATAATTATCCTGCCTTTCAGGGTAGTCCTAAGGCTACTCTTCAGACCAGATTCTCTGTCCTTGTTGGCAGAGTGTCTCTTGGGGCAGCCCCATGCTGTGTCTCGGATACGTTCTCCAAAGTACAGCAGAGAATACAACCACCAGCTTCATAAAGCATGTCAGACTGAAATGTGGGTGGAAGATGTTAAGTCATGGAGTGTGGAGCCATTATGGTTCTCACATACCTGACATGGCAGCCACTGGACAGACAGTCTGCATTTGAACAACACAATTCTAAGGCAAAAATATTGATGAAATCTTCTGTTGCCATCAGCACAGCTCAGCTTGGTCAACTAGGTGCTTTCTTTTGTTCTGGTTTCAATATAGTTCTAAGGCCTTTATATGTCTGGAAACATGAAAAAAGCTTGTGTAATTGTAGAGCAATATCTTTAGCTTCTGGCTTTCAGATTTAAGAAGCCTGGTACTACGGAGATCTTTAGAGAATCTGACATTGCTCATAAGTAATTTTATCAGAGAAATTCACCCAGTTGTTTGTTGTGAATTTGTAACCAAGATTTCTTTGGGAAACTTTTATTGTAATAAATTAGTTTTCTTGAGCCTATAATAAACCTTCCTATCCCAAGCGACCCAAGTGCTGGACCAGGCGCTTACCTTTGTTGAACCTCATACAATTGGTCCTGCACCATCAACCCAGCCTGTCCAGATCTTTCTGTAAAACCTTCCGTCACTCAAGCTGATCAATACTCCCACACAACTTGGTGTCGTGCAAACTTACTGAGGGTGCCCTTGATCCCCTTAAAGAAAAGCATCATGAACAAAGTAATTTCCTTTCGAAGTCTTCCTTCTATTGTGATAGAGAGAATCTAAAATAGGACCTTTTTTACTTGTTAGTCAAACATTAAAATACTGTTGACTTTGGTAGATCATTTCTAATGTTAATTAATTTATAGAGCCTTTGTCAGTCTCTTATTTCTGTCCCTAAAGTGTGAGAGTTTACTTATTTTTACAGTGAACTGATAAAGTAGCTGTTAAAGTATCTTGCTTGATCTTTGAAGAATTTATCACTTGGAAGAAATTATATACCTAAGACTTTCGTTTTACCAGTCAGTTCTGTTGAAAGCATTTCCATGTTTGACATGCCTGTATCTCAGTTACAGTGAAAACAAGATGAACGTTCAAAGTTCATATAGACTGAGAAATCAGGAAGATTTTAGTCATAGTAGGAATTTATGTCAGCAATGGATCCTTGTGAAGTTTCTGAGTAATCAAAATGTTTATTTTATGTAAAACACTGGACTTCACATTTGATTCCATCCACAAAGGTGAAGTCATTCAGTTTCCCTTGGTTAAATCAAGGTCAGAAAAATTGTTGTCAGGAACCAACTATCTTTTTGAAAGTGTGCAAACATCACAGAACTGGAAAAGCATATTAATAAACTGTACAAAATAGATCATCGTTGCAGTGATACTTCATAGAGAACATTATGACAGTAATTTTCAGGCAGGCATGGAAGTTTTAGAATAATATTAACTTGTTGCAATTTATAGATTCAAATTGGACAAATTAGTGTCCTGACCTCCAATGGAAAACTGTAGCAGTGCAAAAAAGCCAGAAATTAATGCCAGCTGCTTTTTTCTGGAGATTAATTCAATTCATCTTTTATGAAACTAAAAATGTGTAACCAGTTTTGCTAAAATGTGATTTATGAAAGTAAAAATAGTATCTTACACTATGAAGTAGACATTTGGTAGAAATGTTACCTGAAATATGTAATTTATACTAAGATTCTTTTTAAATAATTATTTTTATTTTCTCACTAGGAACCTGTATGTTTTCCACAAGCCACATACGTACACTTATAACTATCAGAAGACTGATTTTAAGGTATATGACTGTGTTGATTTTTTTATGTATTTTTTTATCTTTGTCAAAGTCTTCTGTAATTATATAAGCCATATATCCTAAATTATATTGGTAGATCACATAGAACTGCTATTAGCAAAAAGATAACAACGCATTAAGATTACTATAATTAATACAAAGCTAATGTTTGCTGTGAAGTGTCATGAAGTATTTCACTGTGTTTAAGACAAGGAATTCTATTTCACAACAGTGAAAAATATGAGAATGTAAATTATGGAAATTGGTAGTGAGACTATATGTTACAGTGAATCAGATCTCTGTTCTCTTTTTATCTTGATTTAAATCTACCTTACAACAATTCAGAGACTAAATTCAATTTAATGATCATTCAGCTGTAGATTCTGCCCTTCATTTCTCCTTCATCTACCTGTGACCTAACCCCCAAATTAGGAGGCTGTATAGTGTAGCCCTCCATTTTCTCTTTGCATGCTGTCTCTTAGCAATTTACAAGTTTCTGTTGCAGGATTCAGAAATACCCCTTAGTTACCCTGAAATTACAGTATTTCATTAAAGCTGCTGTTAGTTCATATCATCAGAAGGTTATTCAATGTGCCTGAATATCCTGTTCCAGCTCTGGTTATGTACTGCAACTGAAGTGTAATTGTAGAGTACTGAAATGTAAACTCCAGGCATGAACTTTATGTAAAATCCTATACTGAGTAAGTTAACTACATGGATTATGTTACATAATTATGGTATACCTGAAATTTCACACCTCTTGTAATCACATCACAAGTAATTTTCCCAAGTGCTGTGCAATATACTTTCACAAGCCATAATCAGTGTCAAGTCTATGTAAGCCCGTGTGCTATTGTGCTGGAAAACTAACTTTTTGCAGAAAAAACATT
>VZTU01012268.1:181-16069 GCA_013400835.1 Zapornia atra
CTGGCTCAGCTACAGGGTTGGCCTCTGAAGTTTGAGTATCCATTGTTGTGGGGATTGGAGGAGGTGCAGTCTCTGAGGTCTGAGTAGCTGTTGTGAGGGTTCTTTCTGTCTCAGGCTCAGTTACAGTGTCAGTTTCTGAGGTTTGGGTAGCCACAGTCCCTGTTGCGGGGGTTAGAATAGCTGCAGTGTCTATGGGTCTGGTTTTTTTGCCTAGATATTTGCTCATACCTTACTATACACCATGCCACCCTGACCGTTTAGCTCCAGGAAATGCCCACATATAAATACCCTTCGAGGCTCACAAACACAGCTAACCTCTTGTCATAAATTGATACCACACAGCGCAAAGGAATTAGGATCCTGCCTCCCCTCCCTGAGGTGATAAACAACAGGACAGGGATTGCATAAAGTGGGTGTGCATTCATATACCAGAGCCAGGTGATGGAACAAGACATCATTGCTGTTGTCTTGGAACAACAATGATAAATATTTATCTCAGCTTTTAAACACAAGTAGGTCAGGTCAACCGTTATCCCAATCCCTCAGGCTCCACTTTAGGTGTCAAAAAGGACTGCAGTGNGGTGGTCCAGCCCCAGGCAGCAGCGGAGCACCACAAGCCGCTGGCTCACTCCTCCCCAGGAGGAGACACACAAAGCTCCCCAGTAGGATAAGGACAGTTACTGACACAGCACCTGGGAAAACAATGCTTGGGACAGAATACACTCCTGATGGTAACACGGCTTCACGGACCCGACATAACACTGAGCGCCATGCCGAGCCCACGCCAGACCCCACTCAGACTGCCCAGGAGCTGCGCAGACCCTCCCCTCTCTTCCCAGTCTCTTTTGCAGGGGGCATGATGTCAGGTGGTGTGGAAACAGCCTGCCCAGAACCATCATGGCTCACCTGTGCTGGCTGCCTGGGGGAGTTAATTCTGTCCTGGCCAGAGTCTGGCTGGCTGGATAACCCTTGCCAGAGCCCCCCCAGTCTGCCAGCCATCCACATGTCTCTGGCATGACTCACTCCTAACTATCTCTTTCCCCTACCAGCCTGAAGCTCTGTGTGTGCCTGGGCTTTGCTGGAGGCAGAACTGGTTTTGAAAGTTTGAGGAGAAAAAAGTGTCACTACACCACCACGTTGGAATGTGAGATGAGAAGAAGGAGGAAGAGCCCTAAACAAACAAAAATGAGCAAATGAATCCCGGGGATTTTATGTGAACATCTGGTAGTGCCAAAGCCACATGAGGCCAAAGTCTGAATTTCTGCTTCTAAGAAAGGACTTAATGAGTATAATAAGCGCCACTGATTGTCTCAGTGAAAGATGGCTGTGATTTAGCAAAAATGAACCTTTGAAAGCTGTCGCTTCAGTGGTTCCAACCATAGCAATGTTTTTAATCATGATTCCCCAACTTTCCAGAAGAAGTTCATGTGCTTTGTTCATGTCTGGATGGCTAATTAGTCTCCTTACTAAAAATACATGAAGTTAAAGCTGTTGCCCATGGTTCCAAAAAGCTTCTTCCTGGTATTTTAACTTTGGCCCTGACCTCACTAAAGCATAAGGACAAGGTCACTCTAGCTGCAGTTACCCAAATAAATGTAAGGAGGCATTTATAGGTTTACAAGAAGGCAGATTGAACCTTTGTCATTAATTTACTTGTTAATTATTGATTGCTTAATGATAGTGCATTCTCTACCTATGATACAGAGAAAATGTCTAATTTTAGCACAAAGGTGACATAACGCTTTCTCCCTTCAAACTACTGAAGTCACAGAAAACCAGCTTTATCTGATTTGGACTGAAAATTAGCAGAAAAATGCTTGTATAAAAGCCAAAACCTACCCTTGGATGCAGGCACACACTGCTTGAGTTCATTTGGAGACCAATGTGTGTATATAAAAACAAGAGTACAGGTTGCCTGGTTTGGGTTAAAACACAGTGCTGCTGTGCTGTGAATGAAGAGATTATCATTCAGAGATGATCTCCTTCCCTAGCACTGATTAAAAAGGCTAAAAAAAATTTAAAAACTCCAATCACCCTACATTAATATGGAAATGTGTGTGTTTTGAGCAGCACAATGGATTTTGATTTAATAAATCAAACCTGAAGGAAGATATTTCTTATGCTACTTGTAAAATATTTCATAGGAAATACTGCTCTGGTTATAGAAAGCTGTCATGTTAATACTGATACAAGTAGCTTGTCTGAAAACCCTATAAACTGCAACTCTGTGGTTTTGCCCTACCTATGCACTTGTCCTGTGAAGTGTCAATGCAAGTTACTTCATGGTAACTTGAATCCATATAAGCAGATCGATACCTGTCATCAGCTTTTTTGATGTTTATCCTTCTTGTGTCAAGCCATTTTACCAATAATGACCAAATAAGCCGAAGTAAAATATTACAAAGTGCCTTTCTTTGTGGTACTTAGACCGGAAAAAAGGATAGGCAACAGTTAAATATTTCCAGGGAACTGTGCAGAATATGTTGCCAGCATTTTTTCCGAAGTGAAAATGAAAAGACTGGAGTGTTGTTTCCTTCTTAAAACTTTTTATTCCTTCTGAAGCACCCCCATGACTGCAAAATACAGGACCAAAGATATAAAACATTCACTGATCAGAGTTCTGTCTGCTTTACATTTCTTTGCATATGTGTAGTGGCAATGTAGTTGAAAGACAATGTATATAAAATGTATTGTGGCAAGAGAAATACTCTGGAATGTATGTGCCAGCAATGGGCAGCATGATCCGGATAATGTGAGCCTCTGACGATGTACGAGAACAGTAGCTTCGCTGATTTTATTCTCCTGTGGATTTACTTTGGTCTAATAAAATGTCGAATTTTACTAAGTACTTCACATTTAGTTCAGGCTGATACAGTGCAGTAGGTACTGCAGTTACACTGTCTTGGAAGTAGTTGGGGTAGAATTAGAGGGTTGTTGTTTATTTTCTAGTAAGTGGTGTCACACTGTGATCAAGAATGCTTCTTTCCTGGGAAGAATCCTGGAACTGAGAACATCACCTTGGCCAAAGTGTTTCTCTACCTGACTTCCCATAACTTAAAAAACCCCCTCATATATCTTTTGTGTACTAAACCATCTTCACCATCTGACAGGGCAAAGCATTCAGATTTCACAGTCACCGAGCAAAACGTGGACATACCTCTGTAGCAGGGGAATTATTTTAGCCTTGCCCTCTTTGTGAAAATCAAGAAGGATTATACAAATGATACAAAGTGGGTTGGATTTTGTGTAAGAGCACAGTTCAGTGACTCTACACTGTGTGTATAAAGCTTGTGAGTATAATTTTCAGTTTAGGCCAAGTAGAGGCATTCAGACTCAGTAACGTTTTGTGATTTTTACCTGTCCAGCACATGACAAAGGGCTGTTCGCTGTCCCCATGTTATCCCACTTAGGGTGGATTAGTCAGCAGGAAGCCATTAGAAGAGGAAAGTGAGTGGAGGTTACAGGGCTGGGGGGTGAGAATGAACTTGCTCAGTAATGTAGAGTTAATTTGGATGTGCACTGGAGAGAGACCGCAGAAGTGTGAGACATCTGTATTGCCTGGGTGGGCAAATGATGATGACACCAAGAAATCTCTGAAGGGACACGGTAGGCTTCTGAGTCACTGAGCCAGGACACTGTAGCTCTGCTAAGTGCTTTGAACCTCCCAAATGTTTACAGGGTGTGATTTTATGTGATCTATTGCATGTGTTTCATATTCAGCAGATTACGATGAAGTTGTTGAATTGAAATGAAAAAAAGAAAAATTTTTAAAATCGCACAAATGTTCTTTTAAAGCTTGTTTTCAGGAGTTCTGCTTCCTTTAGCAAAGTTATTGCCCAGAAAAAGCTTCCCACTATTTGCAATAATTCTACTGATGGTACTGTTCATGGGCACTGGGCCAAATATCTGGCAAACCAGCCAAATATAAACTGATTAAATGATCAGCATTTAACATAACATGCTTTTGTTCTTGTAGCTGTTTAGTGGTATACACACAAAAAAATATAGACACAGGTACATGCTTATATATGGTGGTGGAGGGTCCCTGACAAGTTAATCCCAGACTAGCTAAATGAATGCAACCTTTAAGCCTATGCCAGTTTTTCTACCCTCTATCCCAAATCAAACAGTTAAGTATTTTTTTTGCCTGGCTGATTGTTTTTGTTGAGGCAAAATGAAACTCTCATTCTTTTGGAAAAGCTTTGAGCTTTGGGAATCTGTTTCAAAAAAACCTATTTGAATGAGAAAGAAGAGATTGCAGCCAAGACTATTGCTAAAAGCTGCCACCTGGACTGCGAGGCAAACTCAGCCCCAGTTTACCTGCAATCCAAATAGGCAAACGTGTGAAGGAAACAAGCTTGGAAAGAAAAAGTGGCTTTCCCACTGCTGCTAGGAGCAAAGCCCAGCCTTTGAACAGAACAGCTGTCTTCCTGCTGACCTCTGCCTGTCCAAAAAACACCCTGATTTTCAGCCAAACTTAGAGCTAATATGGATGTCTCTGAGGCAACACACAATCTGTATGTTATATTGCAGCACATCGTATATACCAACTCACAATAGTAAGGTACGTGTTTCCTAGTGTAGTAGTGCCTGTCGAGCCCTTCTTCATTAGGCAGGCACTGAACTCTCTGTCCTACTGCTGACCATTTTCATGCTGTTTCAGGAACAACTGAAGTGCTTCAAACAGCATCAGGCAGATAAAAAACTCTTTAGCTCCTCATGTATAACAATAATATTGGATGCATAATTCTGTACTAAAGTGATTTGTTACTTGCACCTGGATCCCAAACACTCCCATGTTTACCAACCCTTCTGCTCTTCTTGTTCTTTATTTTAGGTAGCTTCCACTTACCAGACAAGGAGAGGGCTCTTTGTGCTAGGCAATGTATACATTTTCTATAAGCTTGCATAAGAAGTTCATAAAACATTTATAAAGTTTGTATATGCTTTGACCACACACCGGCACAGGTTGCTCAGAGAGGTGGTGGAACCTCTGTCCTCAGAGATCTTCAAAAGCCACCTGCCTGGGCAGCTTGCTCTATGTGGCCCTGCTCGAGCTGGAGGGTTGGACCACGTGACCTCCAGAGGTCCCTTCAAACCTCAGCCATGCCATGATTCTGTGAAACTCAGCAGAAAAAACAAGTTAGACCTGTCCTTCCTAAGATGCATACGATACATAGAGGCAGACAGATAAGAAGGCAAGGCAGAAAAAAGGGTGAATGAAGAGTAGTTTCATTTCTCTTGTATTTACAGGGAATTGTAATGATTTACTGAAGGTTGCTACACAAAGCCCAAGTAATTCTAGGGTGTGAACTTGGGATTCCTTGAAGCAGCGTGACAACCACCAGCCTGATGCAGTTTTCCTGACCTGGAGATTTTGTTTTCTATCAAAGCAGAAGTTTTACCATCCTGCTTTCAGTTTTGGTTTCGTACCCAAATTCATCTCTGCTCACATGATTGAGAAAACATTTTACCTCACAAGATGCTGGACTGTTTTACCAGACACTGACACTGAAACTGAATTCACTCGTGTGCTGTGAGTCTTAAATGATGGGAAAAGGCTCCTCACTGGTTCTCTACAGAACCAGACTCGGTGGTTTAAAAAGCCAAAGACAAACCTTTTCATAGATGGAAGCAGCTATGGGTAAAAGGGAGCAATGGACCGCTAACCTTTAGTAATAGTTTAGTTTTCAATGACTTTGAGATCTTCATTTTTCACTCCTCCTGGTGCAATTCTTTTAACTGAATTTGGACATTAAGCAAGTGATTCATGTGAGGTAGTAATTTCTTTTACAGGAGGTGAAGAATAACAAGGAGAGCAATAGTAGCCAAAGGAATTAGAGCTAGAATCTGGAAACCATGAAATGCAGTGTCTGTGTAAACCTGATGAGAACAGATCTTTTAATCAGAAGTAGAGCATGAAAAATTCTGTTGGGAACAGACAGAAGGAAGCTATGTTTAAGCTCTTGCTCCTGAAAGATTTTTCCCTGAAGCAGATTTGAGAAGGAAGAGGAGGGAATAACAAGTGGTTCCATATGACTTTTTTTTTTGGAAATTACTTTTTTTTTTCCCAAGACTATCTCTGCTGAAATCAATTTCCCCTAATGGAGCTGCCCCAACTACTGTTCTATATTAAGGAGCCAGGTGTTCTGCTTGGTCTGTTTTGAATAAATGGCAGGCTATTTCTAAAAGAGAATTTTTCATTCCTACTCTGTCATATTTATTTGGTCTGTTCCTGTTTCAAATTGATGACTTGGCTAATCTAAAATTAAAAGGCCTATGCTGAGCATTCTCAGCTCTTGTTGGCTTTAATTAGAATTTTAAAGTGATATTATCTTCCAAGACAGAGTTGATCTTTACAGCATCCAAAAGATAAAGTCACAAACAAGAAACTGATGGTTTCTTCTCAGACAAAGAAGCCCGTCAGGACTTTTAAAATGGTTTTACAATACAAAGTGCAGTTTCTACAACACAACATTGCACCAGGAAGCTTGCAGCTTGTCAGAGATACGGCATGTTGATGTTTCACACAGGGTCAGCCCAAGTGGCTTTGTAATATTCTGGTTTGTTACGCCAAATATTCCTTATGTGTTCGTTAAATCAGGGTGGATTTCCCTACTGTGGCAAACTCCGTTCAGCTCTCCTGATGCTGCTGTGTTGTCCTTCCCCCAGCTGACAGCACACTGCCATCTGACTGCAGGGACAGCACCGGAGATGTAATCTGGCCCGTAAGGCCCTTTGGGAACATCTAATTAACCTCAGCTCATGTGGTCAGTCACGCAACAGGTCTACTCCCATGAGCATCTGCATGAGTCTGAGTTTTGGAGTTACTGTCCAAATAAAAGCAGCAAGAGGTAACCTATATTTTTGATTTCTGCATCCTGATAGTGACGTATACAATGACATGGGCTTGCAGAATACACTGTACATAAAGAAAATTGGGGGTGGCCAGATTGTGTAGCTAAATCCTATTTAAGACTTCTAAAACATGGGAGAGCATCAGCTCTCTTAATAAGGAAAACACTGAGCAGTGAGAGGTGATTTCTCCCCGTGGCTTACTCAGTTGATATCTCTGGCTGCTCCTGGACTATGACATTAACTTTATGGTGTTTATCACTCCCCTGACTTCCCATCCTTTTTTTATTTTAAACACTTGTTTCAGTCATTGTTGGTGCTATGCTGTAGGCTGAACTGCAGAGCAGTACAAGTATTTGTAAGGAATGGGCAAGTGTGATATTTAAAAAAAAAAAAAAAGTATTTAATCATCCCCAATATTTAACAGTCCACAGCTGCATGCAGTCACATGCTGCCTTACAAGCTGCCATGAATAAGCTAGCACAAAATAGCAGTTCACTTTGCACTGCCATTATACCACTTACTAAGAGAGAATAAATTCATGGCTGTATGGGTGAAAGCCATCTCAGGAGCCTGAACGACTTCTGGACTCCTGTAAGTGAAACACGCAAGGCACAGAGCACCTTGGTGTCTCCATTGCTAGAAGTCAAATAATGACTATTTTGAGGCATTCTATTATATTACAGGAAAATATCTCAGGGTAACCTGAACCGCTACAGTCGTTAAAAAGAAATTCCTTGAAATATTAGTCCATTTTTATTGTTTATGTGTTGACTTAACTCAGATTAGAAGGTCAGACAGTCCAGATCACTTTCCCTTTCTGTCTTTGTGAAAGATGAATAGTTTAATTTTCTCACCAATATTTTCAGTTGCATGACCCAACAGAACAGCAGCAGGCTGTCCAACCTTCTCCTTAGCACCGCATCAATGTTGTATTCATTTCCTGGTCATTTCCTGGCCACCATTTACTACGTCACTTAACTCTCCTGTCCTTTCAGTTTCTCAGGCATAGTCCTCTCTAAATGCTGGATGCTCATAACTTTTTGGCTAAATAGTGGATGCCAGGCGATCTTTCCCATCCCCCAACCGCAGCAGTGATACCAGGAATGCTAGACTGTGTTTGGGGACTGTCATTTCAGCTGTAAATACCCTCTGTAGGTCAGACAGTTCAAAGTCCACTGGGATGAAGAAAAAGAGCTCGAGTTGCAAATGCAATGAAGTGAAAAATCTTTGTTTATTTGTATCTGTCTGAGGCATTTCTCTGGTGCTCCGTTCAGCTATGTACAATACGCCTTTTGCAGAGAAACTGCACGTGTTGGTATCACAGAAGCAGGGCTTATAGTTTCGCACAGCTATAAAGCACAGGCACAGTTGCAGAGTCTTAATTTCTGATATAAATAACATGCACCAGAGAGATTGGCTAAAGACATGTTAATTTCTTAGCAATAACAATGCTCTTGAAGTTTATGGCCACTGCAGAAAATACAAGATAAAATCCCTGCTGTACGTCTTGTCATTCCCCAAAATATAACAAAGCCTCTTTGTTTTTTCCTTCTTTAATCTTTTGTATGCTGTGTTTTTCTTCAGGGCTTGCTAGGCTGTTTGGTCAGATACCAGTTTTGTGTCAGTTCTACTTTAAACTTCAGCCCAGGGTTTTGTGGGGCTACTCTTTTCTTTAGGTGATTTAGAGACCACACACACACACACAACATGTTTGGGGTTTTCTTCACCCTAAAAAGGCTTCTTGCCTGTGTAAAAAATGCACTGCATGTTTCAAGGAATCTCTTCTTCTATATGCTTCTGTTCCTACGGGAGAAGATGAGTTAAAAAAGAACAGCAGAAAACTGAAACAATCAAATACAAAAACGTCTTTGCTCGCCTAGAAAAACATTCACAAGAAAGAAAAGGTTTATTTCCAGGCTGAAATGACGTTCACACCTTGTTTGCTTGGAAACGTCTTGCTCTTTCAATGGCACATTTTGGTTGGTAAACAACCATTAAAATTCTGAGCAGATCTGCATAGCTTGCAGGAAAACCTCTCAAAACAGCTGCAGCCTCCTTTCGGCAGATGGGAATTAATAATAGCCTTTGTTCTACAGGCTCTTCCGCTTGCACACACAGAATGGGGCGAAAGCTGCCCTCCCCTGACCACTGGTGCCCACGGGAGCCCGACCCAAGCTGCAGCGTGTGCTGCAGGTTGAGGATGAGCAGGTGAGGGTGCGTGTGGCATCAAGCTCTGCCTTTCCCCCCCACACCCCCCCCACCCTGCAGATAGCAGCACCGACTCTAGCTGGTATCTCTCCCCTTACCTCTCTCTCATCTCTGCTCTCAGGGCAAGTGAATTCATAGGGGATGCTTTTTGTGTCTGCAGTGTTTCTAGATGTGCATTTGGGAATGAGGGTATAGGTAGGTGCATGGCCAAAATGCTACTGCAGGCTTGGGCCTTTGGGCAAAGGATGATGACCCAGCACCACCTCTGCTGCTATGCAGCACGCAGGCGGTGAGACCTCCCCGAGCCCTGCGCACACAGGCAGAGCCCAACCCATGACACGCAAATAGCCTCTGTGGGTGACTACATTCACGAGGGGTGTGGAACTGCACCAGGGTGTGACTCTAGCTGGGCCCCTCTATATTCACCCAAAATTTATTGCTTTGACTGCATTAGGTCCAAATTTCAGCTAAAACCTCTGGCCGTTCCCTTTACCCTATGCTTGCTACCTTTGCACTGGAGTGTCTCCCTCTTTTGGTGGTGGGGGAATTGTCAGCAATGTCTCTTGCTTCCCAAAGCTGATCTTTGTGAGTCCTTGAGGCCGCTGGCAGGCCATCCACACTGAGCTTGGCCACTCTGTCTGTCATCCACACTGAGCTTGGTTGGCCACTATGTGTGTTATCAACACTGAGCTTGGCCACTGAGTGTGTCATCTGGCGCTGCCTGCATCCCTGCTGCCTGCATCCTGCCGAGCATCCCTGTCTCCTGGGCTTTTGTCCTCCCAGCCCCCACCCCCAGCCCCACGGACCAGACATCAAACCTCCAGAGAAGCCGCCAGCCCCTTGCAGTGCCCGGAGTCAGCGTTGCCCCCTGAGGCAGCATGGCAATGAAGAAAAGAGGGAAGCTTTGCAAGACGCCGAGACAAAATGTTCTTGGCTGAGCGCGCTCATCTGTGACCGGAGCTCCTCGAGGAGATGAGACCCAGCCAAAATCCCCGGGAGATCAGAGCACGCTGCAAAATCTTTCAGTTCATGGCCACTTTCCCACCCTCCCTGAACGGGAGGAGAAACAAGCACGGCTCGGCGCAGGCCGGGGTGAGGGGCGGCCCCGGGGGGGTCTCCTGCGGGCGGACCACCGTACCCTCAGCGCGGCGAGGGGCAGAGTGGGATCCCGCGGTAGCAGCAGCAGCAGCAGCAGGAGCAGCCAACCAGGCTCCGCAGCACGGCAGCACCGAGGCCCAGCTCCTTGCCGGGAAGCCGCCGCCCGGGCGCCTCTCCCCGCTCCCCATTAGAGGGTGCTCCTCGGCCGTCTTTCGACGGGGCGGAGGCCCGGGGCGGCCCCAGATCCGCCGCCCCTCCTTTAAAAGCCCTCCGAGGGGGCTGTGTCACTGGCACTCGCTGCCCTTGTCGCCTGCGTCAGCGCGATAAGTGACGCTCCATTGTATGACCGCCGAGGTGTGTTGAATTCTCTTAATTTCCCTCCGCCACTGCATTTAATCGCTATTTAGGAACCGAAAAGAGGTGCTTAAATATTGTGATACGGGCAGTGCCGTGCCTCCCCCTTTTGCCCAGTTTTACAGTACAGACCGAACAAAACTGTGCTGCTGCCTGCCAGAGACTGCGGAACGCCTCGCTGAACGAGCGGTTCCCTGTCCCCTGTGACCTGCTGAGGCCTGCTGAACTTCTTTCATATGCCTTTCCATTAGAGGAGGGTAACGCGTTCCCTGACTGGGTTTAATTTCAGTAATTTCCTTGCATTGTTTGAAATTGTTCAGGCTTTCCTATTTTTATATGCACATCGGTGACATACCTGTGCCTCAGAACCATTTTACTGCCTACTGATGCCCAGCTGCACAGTAACGCGAAGTTCTGCCTTGAACGGCTGCAGGGACGTGCTGCAGACGAGCAAGCAGCGATCTTTCGCACAGCAAAAACTCAGTCAGGCTGAGCTTTCTTTTCCCCATTCTCCTTACCTGCCTCTGCTGTGATGTTACTTCTTCACACACACACACACACACACACAAAAAGGAAAAAAAGTAACATGGCATGAGAATTAGTGCCACATGGATCTGCTATTTTCTTCCTTTGTGAGCTGGAAGCCTGAAGGATACTTACACTATTTGGTAATAGGTTGATTGAACTATTGATTTATGGACAATAGAATGCATTTTTATGTGGCAGCATGATGTGTCTTTCAGCATCTGGCAATATAAGGTGTATTAGGACAGGAACGGTTGGACCTGATGATCTCAAAGGTCTTTTCCAACCTTGTGATTCTGTGATTCAGTGATTCATGGCTAGGTAGGCATTGTGCTTGGAAGGGAATACCTCTGCTCACCGTTACTATCATTCAGTGTTTTTGCAATCACCTAAGGCTACAGTCTATGGTATGAGACTTGCAATGTTTTGGGAGTGCAAACTTAGCTTTCAGATAAAGCTGGTTTTGCTAATTTTCCTCACGGGCACCAAGGCAGCTCCCCAGGCAAGTCCTGGTTGTCCTCCAGATGCCAAAGTCTGCAGGGAATCGGCAGGGGGGCAGTAAGCAATTCAGGCTGATCACCATCAGTGGCCATCAACTGCTGTTGCTCTTTTCTGGTGACTCATATAATCGCCTTGTTTGGCTCCATTTTATCAACGGAACAAACATTGCTTCGGTGGCAGGAGAAAGGGAGCAGAAGTGAACAGAACATGCCTGTGATTTCTAAAGGAAGAAGAGTTCAAGAGGTTGTCTTTCAAGGGTGACAGCTTTGCAGGTGCATGGGGTGACATCTAATCAAGTAGTGCACCCAAAGGCAACTCAAGATAATTTCGGAGTAGGTTCATATGAGGCCTCCACTTTTTTACAAACTCATAAGCATTTAGTTTAACACCTCTCATAGCTACCTGAGACCTAAGTTAGGAGGCAGGAATCAGAGAAATAAAACCCAAATCCTTGCAAAATTCATCACAAGATGCACTCTAGGTATGATATGGTTTCCTTGTAAGTTTGCTAAAGGAAGAAATAGGTATGGAAATGCTAAGAGAAGTTTATTTTCCACCAAACAGGAAGAAGATTAGTTTGCTGGGGTACATACTCCCATTCATTTGATTGAGATTGATTATATGTAAAGATATTCACACAATGCTTGCACTACAGGACACATGTAGCTTGTCAAGGACTTCTAACTGTGAAAACAGTTGCAAAACATCTGCTTTGCTTTTCTGGAAAAGTCTGTTCACATTTCAGGGAAAAGTCCCAGAAGAAACGGTACCAAAGAAGTGAAAGAAGGAAAAAATATATTCTCTGGATTTTCTGTTCTGCCTTAAAACTAACGCGAGTAATCAAACACGTCTGGAAGGTTACACCGGAAAGAATTCTGTCATAAAATGGGAAGCCTTATGTTTCAGGATCAAGAATAACAAAATCAAATAACCCAGCCTCCTGAATGGTAGTTGGGAAATGAAGGAACCAGTGTAGACAGAGTAATTGGGCAGTGGGTGATTTCAGAGAAGCGAGGACAGCTAAAGCAAAGTGAATGGCATCCATCAGATATATAAACGGGTTTTATCAGTGTGCTGGGGAAATAGCAGGACTTGGTAGAAAGTCCAAGTGTTGATAAATTGGGATGGAGATTAAATTAACAGACACCTAGCATGGTTGAAACACTGAACTTGGTTTTGCATTCATCTGAAGAAAAATAGTAGATGAAGTGGATGGAAAAATCCCAGTAAATGGAAAAAGGAATAACCTCCTAAAAACACCACCCAAACCACCCAAACCACACACGCACACACACGTGAAACAAGATACAGGAAATCCAGGCACTTACGGGTCACCTAGAAGACATGCATCCTTAGGTGTTTCCTGAATAATTTTCTGCCACTTAAAACTATTTGAAAGCCATAGGCAACTGTGGAAGTGCTGAAAGATGGAAGGAGCAGAAAGGAAAGGAAATATCACACTGCTTTTCTAAAACAGAAAGCAGGCTAATTGTGGTGACAGCCAGAATGGGCCTATGGGTCTCAGGTCTTTACGAAGGGAAGGAAGAGCCCATAAGGGCACTCTGTCCCCTCTTTACCCTCTTGTCACTCTCAGCTCACGGAAGCGCATCAAGCTCAAGCCCGAGTTTACCTCCAGTGATACGTAGCTTAGGTGTAAGTGCTCACTTGGATCTGCGCCCCTGAGAAGAAAATAATTTCTGAATATTTCAACTCAGACTCTTGGCACTGGAAAAGGAACACGCAGATACACAGGAGATGCTGGAGAAAGAGATGAATGGGATATAAATACTATTTTGCCAGATATTAAACATCCGGGATTAGCACAGCAAAATGCAGATGATCTGAAAACTCATAGAGTGAAAATATATTGGTGCAGCACACCACAGCTTCAAGAGTAAAGCCAAAAATCTGCAGCAGTATAAAAAAAATTACAAAAATAAAAATAACCCTATTCCTCAGGCAGGATGCCATTGATTTTGTCTTTTGTATGCTGAATAAACTGGGGACATACAAAAGAAATCATGAGATTCATTTGCTATTTTTAATATACAGCAATGAATTTTAGTCCTTAAAGTGCCCCAGAGGGTGTAGATGTTGATGTGGAATAAAGACATCCATGGAAATTCAAAATGATGAACAGCTCAACAAAAACGTGCAATCTACTGGCATTATGAAGAATATCAGGATATTATTAATTGTGGTAATTTTTTCCTGTTCCAAGAGAGAGCTTTTCTCTGTTGGGAATGTAAATATACTCACTGCAGCTTTATTAAAGGATTTCATAAACTAAGTTTCATTAAAGGGAAGATCTGCAGCATTTCATCATGCCTTTAATGTCTTATTTGGACAGATCAGCTCCTTGATCTAAGCTTCTGATACTCGTGTAGCCCGGATTCAGGGAAGCATTCATATTCAGAAGCAGTCCTTAGTATCAAGCATAGACACAAGTGATTTTCTAAATGGGAAAGGCCTCAAAGACATAAATTCTTGCTTGGCTCAGGGGTTGCTTGTGGTCTTTTTTGATGCTGTGAAATAGAAACCACTGTGGTGGTTACTGAGGTGTGAGCTGTGAACTGCAGCAGTTTCAGCTGGAGGTGCCCTTGTCTCTGAGCTTCTGAATGCCCTTGGATGGCCCGATCCCAAAGTAACTGTGACCCTGCTTTTACTTGACTTGTTTTTCTTCCTGGAAGATGTAGCGATGCATTTAAAAAAAGAAAAGGCGGGGTGGAGAGGGGGGTACCTATACAAACTTTTTAGTTCAGTTTCTGAGTAGAGGAGGGACTATGCAGGTCTGCTCTGGGAGGAATTGCATCTTGTGGGAATTATGCTGTTCCGTGCAGGGGAGGAGGCTTCCCTTCAGTAGTGCTCTATGGCCATGGAGTAATTCGGCCCATGTCCGGAGAGCAGCATTTCCCTGACTGGAAATCCAAACTGCCCTTTCTTGAAACCAGTAGCAAACCCTATTGGGAACACTCAGGATGTCTGCACAAAGGGACTCAGTCAGGGTGAGTGAGGTCAGGTACTTCTGTGTAGTAGGATGATCCGTGAAAGAGGATTTCCTATGGGATGGGATCTGCTATTTTATTTCTCACCTTTCCCCGCCCCCCCCCTCCCCCCCGGTAATTATTTTGTCTTTTCATTTTTGACCATCGGGTTATAAAGTGGTTTGTGGGTTTTGCTGTCTTTTGGTGGTTTTTTTAATGGTTGCCTTTTGCATTTCACAGAAGCGTGGAATGAAAGAATGTTTAAAAATACTTTAAAATGCATTCCAAATTAAATCCATCTTCAGCGATTTGATTGGTAGAAAATAAGTACATAGTGTTACAAGAGGAAAGCTTTCTCATTAGGCAATTAGGTGGGAAAGCATTTCACAGTCGAATTGGTTTGCAAATCTGCTCCCCATCTTAGCCCTTGCCACTACTTTTCTGAGACCTTGGACAAGCTTCTCAGGGTTGCTTTTTGATGCTGGTGTGCTTTGCCTGCCCTAGCTATTTAGACTGTAACCTTTGAGGACCAGAAATTTTAAAGTGGGGTTGTTTGTTTGGTTTTTTTTTACTTTAGGGGTGTTACTTAGGTATCTACCCTCTTGTTCCATTCAGAAGAGCTGAGGGGAACACTAACACAGACTGTGTTTAACATTGCCTGTCTCGTGCATCCTTACATTGCTGATGTTGAACTTTCAGGACAAGTTTTGTTCCGAAGAAAGCCAGCCAATACTTCTGCTCAACTGGTGTGGGGCAAATGAAGCATTTAGCACCAAGAATCTACCAATTCACATAATCTGCCCTGTTTTTCACAGTTTCGCTTCTGTATGTGAAGGCCGTTTCTTTTATAATCTTAATTTGCAGTGGCAAAACAGAAGGATCAGCCTACCCTTGATCTCTTGATCTGTTGGATCACAGGTAAGATTTACAAGTCTGGACAGTGGTGCAGTGCAAGCCTGGCTGCAGCTTATTGGCCCTAAAGTAATGCTCACCCTCCCGAGATGGCTTGTGGCAGTTGCACTATGCATTGACTCAAGCGAGTGGTGATGGATGTGTAGCACTCTCCTCCAGAGCGCAGGATACGTCCCTGATCTGCTGGTAAGTGCTGAAGGTTCAGGTCTCGGAGCAGCCTCTGCTCTCCTGGATGAGGACCGTGGGTCAGGAGGAAGCAGTCAGGGCATGGCATGGCCCCTCCAATGGGTTGGGCTGGCAGTTGTAAGGGAGAACCCCAGGGTGGTAGGGATCTGAGTAGTTTTAGGACGTTGGAAGGAAAGAGACACCCATGTGTGGGGTATGGTCCTTCCTGCTGCTGAAGCCCCACAGGGGAGGAGCGCAGGGCCCTGGGTCACAGGGAAGGGAA
>VZTU01012268.1:26001-44677 GCA_013400835.1 Zapornia atra
AGTCACCTGTCCTGGCTGTGTCCCTTCCCAGCTTCCCGGCTGTGTCCCTTCCCACCTCCCCATTAGCAGGGCAGTATGAACAACTGAAAAGCATTGACTCCTGGGCAACCACTAAAATATCAGTGTGTTATAAGCACTGCTCTCATCTTAACTCCCAAACACAGCATTCCACTGTCTGCTAGAAAGAAATCTACCCTATCTTAGCCAAAACCAGGTCATCAGGGAGTAGACATTCCACCTGCAGCCCACGGAAGACCCCACACTGGAGCAGGTGGAGAGGCACGAAGGACACTGTGACCTGGTGGGAAGCCTCACACTGGTGTAAGCTCCTGGCAGGATATGCATTCTGTGGAGAGAGGAGCTCATGCCGGAGCAGGTTTGCTGGGGGGTGGAGGGACTTGTGACCCCATGGGAGACCGTGCTGGAGCAGCCTGGTCTTGAAAGTCTGCACCCCATGGAGGAGACACACACTGAGGCAGTTAATGAAAAAAAAACAAAAAAGAAAAAAAGGGCCATCTCTACTGACAGAACCCTTTGCAAGAACTTCTCACAGATGGCACAAGAATTTCTTGTTGGTGTCTTTGGGGCCGATCCTTGCGTGATACAAGTTGTTACACTGTGTAACCCAATCTTTCTCCTTTTTTGGTATTTCATAGATTGTCTCCATTTGCACAAAACTGAACTGAAGCTAAGGTTGTGCCAAAATGTATCAAAAGTTTACAGGCTTGGATCATGACCTGGTGGAAATCAGTGTATCTCCATGATTTTAGGTGGTTTTTATAAGCCTTAGCTGGGCGAGGCAGTTCATCAGGAACGTGGGAAGAGTTCAGGTTCCCTGTGCACACACACTGTCTGACCAAGATGTCTCATTCTTACCTGTTTCTTTTCACAAAACAGCCCATTAAAGCCATCCTGTGATGTTAGGTAAGGACTGGAGAGCAAGTGCTTTGGCAGAAAAGCCTTGGTGAGCCTTAAATGCGCTGGGTAAGTAGGGAGGGCAGTAAATAAGACCTCCTTTCCCAGCACTCTGATGTGAAGCATGGGAAGGCACAACTATTGTTCACTGACATGCTACCTTTTGACTGTGGATTTCCTACTCAAAGTTCTCCTGAACAGAAAGCCATATAAATAATAATTTTTTAAAAAAATAAAATTGCCAAACTCCTGGTAGAACTTTACAAGCCAATTAGTTGCTCTTCAGAAGGATATCTCTGCAGAGAGCATGGATCAGACCATGCTATGAGATAGATGTATCGTGTTAATATCCCTGAGCCTGAGAAGTTAAACAGCTAGATTGCATTTGAATGCCTGGAAAAGCCACACACCCTCCCCCAGCACGCAGGACCATATTTTCTGTTGCATTGTGCTCCGCAGGACTCCCGAGCTTATACCAAAACAGGAGAATTGTTGCTCTGGAAATCCCTGGTTGGCAGTAAAGGCGACAAAGCTAAGTAACAGCAAGAGCAAGCACAACTGTCACTGCAGAATGGGTGCTGTTTCCTAAAGAAAGCAGCTAGGTTCGTTCCAGGGCTTTTGCTTCCTTCTCGGTTGTGTAGTAGTGTGTAGCTGTTGCCTCAAGATAAATGGCAGCATTTCAGTGCCATGAGAACTTTGTGACACTTGTGGACAGCAGAGCCCCTGATGAGCCTACGGGAACCTTTCCAAACACAGCGGGACTCTGTTTGGGCTAGGCCTGCTTTGAAAATTGTCCTGTGGCCCTTTCCATGTGCAGTTTAAAGCGGGTAAGCTGGGCTCATACAGCCAATCCATCTCTGCTGGTCAGGTAAATGAGATATCCTCAAGGTCCCCTTCTGTCAGACATCCAGTTTTTAAAACTGGACAGCAACCTCAATAGTGATAAATTCCCACTATCCCACCCAAACCTGTGGTGGGTGATGCTGGCTGAAGGTGTGGTCCATTTTGTGATGCCAGAGTAACCCTGTCACGGAAGAGTATGATTCTGGAGGGTGAGGGCTGGTTGTGAGCTTCCCAAGGTTTCTTAGAAACACCTGGAGTGGATTCTCTTTTCTCATGCAAGAGGAAAAGGTGGTGTCACAGATTTTGCATCACAGGTAAAAGTCAGCTCTGCTTGGAGCATCTATAGCCTGCAAATTCTTAAGCAAGGGTTAACAGGTCCACCACCTTTGCATTGCTAAAAACAGGACCATGCACAATTTGCAGATATACTTACTTGGAGGAGCTGCTTAACTGATCTTATGCTGTGCTTCAGCTGAATGGTTTTCAGCTCGAGCAAGGAAGAAAAGCACAAATCAGACTTGTAAAGAGACACCGCAGCCCCAGTTGTATCATACGCAGCACTAAAATAAGCAGATCTTCCTTTGATAAGGCACTTGGATTATTTTAATGTTGACCAGGAAACAGAGTCTTCATGGAAGAAATGACTCTTTCTTTGCAGTGGGAAGACAGAATTTCCTGGAACATGGGCAGGGCAAGAGCTGAAATCCCTGATGAGTGTTATTAGGGACATTGTTATGCAAATGTAATATGTTGTAGCTCTTCGGAGGAGGGATTTTCCTGCCACCAGAGACTGTGCTATTTTAACAGTTATTTCAATAAACATGCCTAAATGCATTTGTTTACACAGTTTTCTGTCCTCTTTTGTGGAGCAGGAAGTTTAGGAACATACAGGTTTTGGAAAAGCTGATATGGAAATTGCACTGAAAAGACTTACTTTGGAGTAATGGCATTTTCCTATTTTATTATACTGAAATGTTGGAACACCGATTTGAAACACAAGGTTTCAATTCTATATGTTACTTCAACACGATTTTTTTCTTAAACCTTTCTCTAACATCAGGAAATCAGAGTATTGGTAACATCAGCAAGCATAGGCACTGTCCCCCAAACTACAAAATGTTGTGTGACCCTGCTCCCACTGGGAAAATTTTTCAGTGGAAAGAATTAGCTGTTGTCACAGTTCATAAAAAAACATAATCTTCCCACTGACTTTAACTCTTTACCACTTGCCAGGACAGGACATTTTTCTGTGTTGTGCATTTCTTGCATCACACAGTAGAGAAACCACTGTTCCTGCTCCAGTTGTGTGGGTAGAAAATTGAAAATGGAAGAGCACCCGAAGTCTGATGGAGTTCTGGAAATCAGTGGGGAAGGCTGACCTTTTGCATGTGGGATGAATGTATCACACAGCAATTTCAGATTGGTGCCAACTCCAGCACTGTTAGGGGTTTTTTTTGTGTAACCACTGATTGGCCATGAGCTGGACCAAAGCTGCCAAATTCATTTCCCAAATAGGCCCAAGTGACACAGGCAGGGATTGGCCCTGCCTCCACACAACTGCAAGGACATGAGGTGTGCATGCTGCCAATTTCATTAGGCCTTGGAAACTTGCCTGGCATTAGGTGGCTTGTGACTATCGAGTTATTTATCATATCATCAAGGATAAAGCAAGGGCTAATTGATGTCTTCCGTAGCAGATCCCAACGCTGCATGTTTTTCATGAGTGAGTCATAGAGTTTCCTCAGTGCTTCAAGGAACCCAGCTTCTCAGTCTGGTGTCTTCTTGTTATCAAAAAGCCCCATTCTTCCACTCAAGGCTGCCAAGCTGTGAGAATATCCTTGCCATGCATGCCTACAGATCGGGGAGAGAGCCGCACTGTGCAAGTGAGCCACCCTCACCGGCCAGGCAACGCAGGCACAGCCAGGTCTCGGAGCAAGCACCAGGAAAGCTTTGGTTGGCTTCTGTCACTGTAGAAATGACAGGAGGGGAAGGGACAGTGTTAGGACCCAAAATCTTCTCTGTTGAGCTGAGGTAGAAAGCCACCAGAACCTTTGGAGAAAGTGTGCTCCCAGTAGCTCTGGCTTCTGGCTGGGAGAGAAAAGAGTGTTTTCTATGTTCATCATGATGTGATGGTACTTTTGATCCTGGACAAGTCAGAGGTCACTCAGAAAGACAAAAACCCCAACAAAACCTATCCAGTGAAAATGTTAGGTTACGGTTCAGATTGGTCATATTTTAACATAGTTGATTCATTATGTCTTTTTATTCATCCTTCCAAAAAGATTTTTAGTGCACAAAGTGCTCAAGGTGTCTAAAGAAATAAAGGTGTGGGGTTTGGAAATGCTTGGTTGAAATTTTGTCTCTTTCACTCTCTTGTGCAGTCTCCAGCTGGCTGATTCATGGCTCAGTGCCTCCTCAGATGGTTCATCGGTGAGGCAGAGTGATAGCAGTGTCCACACAGAAGTAGAGATCAGAGGAGTAAAAACATGTTCCTAAACATGTAGAATATTTAAAAAATAAAATAGAGTAAATGCAAAGAAGAAAAACATGCATGTTTTTATGATGCAGTGCCTATGTAAAGGGCTCTGTGTAGACCTCTGCTAGCTCCTAGTGACTTTGCGAAGTCAGGTTTTAGTCTAGTCACAAGTTGGCAGCTGTCAGGGATAGCTGGCTGGGTATGTATTTGTATAGCTTAAGATGATGGTAAATTACTTGGTTTTGATGACTATGTTTGAAGGCTAATTAAGGAGTGGATTGACTGTATTATGGAGCACGAAGGGACAGAGGTTTTTTCTGTCTGTGGGGGTGTGACTCCGAATCTATGGCCGACTCTTCTGCATAGCTTTAAAAAGACAAAAAGAAATTAAAAACTCAGTTGAAGAGATGTCATTCTTGGTCAGTGTTATGTGAAATTCAATAAGGGATTGTGAGCGCTCTTCCTCACCCCTAAAGAAAGGCCCCTGCTGTCCTTCTAGACATGAATCTTCTTTAATGACAACACCACTTTGGGAGCCTCTGGGACAGTTTTGCATAAAAGTGAACTGGTTTTGTTTTCACGCTGACATCCAGTGCTGTTTTATGTGGCTTTGTTTCCTTGTGTAACATTTCCCACAATGTTAGAACTTGTTAAAACTTTAAAACAAAATTTTGGGTGGGTTTTTTTATCTTTTTTTGTGTCTTTTTTTTTTTTCCCCATGGAGACAGATATAAATATTAAGAGCAGGCATGGATAAAATAATAAACATTCAAAACTGTGAGCTTTGAATTGTGTTTTGTTTTGGAATAGTTTTCTCCAGCATGTGCAGATACATGATTTTCCCTTGGTACTGAAAACCATGGGAGTTTCTGCAAGTCATCTGACTGCACAGCATGGTGTATTCTGTACAAACCCTTGCCCAAACTACACTGTCAGGAAAGGTCTCCCCCTCTCTCTGACACAGAATGTGTTTTTTTTAGAAAAACAAAGCTGTGTAATTCCTGGGATAATTTCTGCTGGGAAGTGATGAGCTGACTGACAGCTGAGCACGTGGCCATTGTCTTGAGCTAGCAGGTGTGTACTCCTTTGGTGGGAAGAGGGGGAAAGCACACAGGCTTTGTGTGTGTGCATTTGTTCATCCCCAATTTCTGTTGTGGTGAGTCTGGCTCTCCATCAACCATATCTTCTCAGCCTGACACCGAGCTGCTATTTCCAACCCTTTCCTCGGTTCACACGGATCAAGCCCTGAGAAGTAAACCAACGCTGGTACTCACCAGAGGTAATTCGTGCGGGGAGCCCTTTTTCTCTGTGGGCCCCTGGTGTTCAAGCATGACTTAAAGGAGAGCCGTTCCTGGGTAAAGCACTTGGTCATGAGACAAGGTGCAAGGGTAAAATGCTGCCTCGGTAGCATTTTACCAGCATGTATACCCGCTGGTATACCCTGCTGTATACCAGCATGTAGTGTAGCAGATGGTGTAAGCTGGTTTAAGCCCTGTGCAAACAGCTGTATTCTTCTTTCTCCCGACACAGATAAAGACATAAGGAGTTAGCAAAAGGTTCTTATGTCACCTCATAGATTATTCAACCCCTCTTATGTTTAGTAAGAGGTGATTCCAGAGGAAAAAAACCCACAACTTTGTTCTTATGATATGTCTGATAGGCCTGATTTTGAGAGGTGTTATTTTAAAATGTACTTTCCACTCAGCTCTGTAAATGTTTTTTTCTTTACTATAATTCCTAATGTACAGAAGAATTAAGTCAGTTCCAGCTGCCACTCTGCAGCCTGTGTCCAAGTTAAGTTAGGCTTTGCTTTCGTCTTACACAGGAGTTGACAGGGAAGAAGATCGGAACGCTGCTCACAAGCTTTGCTGGCCAAGAGCACACTCCCAGAATTCCCAGAGTTCATTCCCAGACCTTGTTTCCCTAAGAAACCTGCCTCTTTTCCCAACAGGTGTGAATCAGCAGCCTGAAGGCACCAAGATTTTTGATATATCCTTTGGGAGAAACCACTACAACAGGCGATAAACACTTCTCGTCCTATGTCATCTTAGCTTTAACAAGGAAGTGAGGTTTCATGTTAAAGCAGTGGGCATGACTGCAAGATTATCCATTGCTCTTTATGGTCTTGGCTATAAGCTTCCACCGTAAGATTTGGGAAATTATCCCTACTTTTCACCTGCAAAATGAGAGTAAAATAAAAACCTGAGAGTAAAATAGCCACTCCCCAGTGAGCCGGGGGAAGGGTTTGTCAGAGTCACAGAATCGTTTCGGTTGGAAGAGACCCTTACGATCATCAAGTCTAACTGTTAGCCTAGCACTGCCAAGGCTGCCAGTATCCTTGCAGGATACAAGAGAAGACTTCTGTATTTGTAGTGCCTGAGTTCTGGTGCAGGGGTCAGCAGTTTGCCTAGAAACGTCGCTGCTGTTGTGGTAGGAAGTGGGTGCAAAAGTCTTACAGAAGGGCCTGTGTAACTGCATTTTTAACCCACAGTGTTTTAGAGCTGTCAGCTTCCTTTTGGGGCTTGGCAGCACCATTAGGTTGCTGGACTCTAATATAATTGCATAACCCATGAACTGGGCAAACATCCAGTTTTGAGGTTTTCAGGCTCTGTTGATGAACTTAATCACAGTTGAAAAAGCTTTGCCAGATGAGTATGAAGAGGTTTATGCAGCGTAGCCCTCTGCCCGCGCAGTGTGGTTGCTCTGTGTTGAAGTATTGCAACTGAATCAGCAGTTCAAAACCCTTGAACTTTGCTGTTCCACTTAAAACTAACCCCAGGTTGCTGCTGGTCCGCGGGATCTCTCCTGGAAAAGTACATATCAGTGGAAGGGGAGAGAAAAAAGAAAAGAAAGAACAAAAGGCTTTTAACTTGCGCCATACATGATAATGATGGAGTGCCTTCAAAGAGCACTGGGGTTTTTGAAAATCACAGGAGTGCAAAGAGGTCACCCATAGATATTTGAATTATTAACACATGTTTAACCATTAAAGAAAGATGTATTGATAGAATATCAATGTGATTAATTATTTAGTTACACAAAGTATGGCACAGAAAACAAATTAAGTATTCCCCACTCTTTGGAAAGGATGAACCTTGAATAAATGCATCATAAAAGGGTTTGTTACCACAAGGCTTGTTAATAACAGATGATCTTACAGTAATGGAACATGTGTACATGTTGGTAGTATTTATTTTGATTATAAGATGAGCCTTCATCTGTTGATCTATAGTGATGTGGATTGAAAAAAACCACAAAGAACCAACTTTGTGTTTGATGGGAAATGTGGCGGCTCTTTAGCTTGTGGTCACCTATTAAAACAAACAGGTTTTCAAAGGAAATGTGTGCAGCTATTTGGAGAAGAAAATCCACCTAGTAAGATGTCTCACAGGCAATGTTTTCTGTGCCTGTATTTGGTAGCCTTGCCTGCATTGCTAATGCAGATTCTGTGTGACGGAGAGAACAACCCTCTCCTAGTCTTTGTTGGCAGGAACAAAATATTGTGCTGTTGGAACCTGTACCTCATTATTTTTTGGTCAGCTGTGGCAAATAAAAGCTTGAAGCCTTGCATATATACTTTGCAATACACTCATGGATGAGATTGCTTCAAATTTTTATTCCAGTATATGGTTATTGCATCATTTCTTCAGTTGCTGGTCTTTGAATAATTTGAATAATTATTCAGACAATCCAAGCAGATTTTTAATATGGACTCCACAGAATGACGGCATTTACTCTGTGTGCATGATGTTGGAAACACTGTGTTAGCAAACACAGTTTTGGGAAAGCCTGGTAAGGCCTGCCTTTATTTTACTTCTATCTTGTGGGCACTCATTACAGCTAGGTGCTCAGTAGTCAGTAGTGTGCTTCACCAGTAGTGGAGCGTTAGGCTGGCTGGGGTGCTTCACACGTGCTGCTCTGCCTGCAGTGTTGGGCATCTTGCCACAGCATACTAGCTATGGGCCAGTGCTTTCCATGCCCAGAAGGAAGCTGGACAAAGGCTGCCAATCTGTGTGTATTGGTATCTGTTGCTCCCTTAGTTGAGGCAAAACCGAAAGACTCTTGCTCCATTTCCTAGCAAGTCCTCTTCCTTGGGCACTGGAAAGGCTCTTCTCTCCTAGCCGTAGCCCTGATGAAGCACTCACAATGATGGGAAGGAAATGACTGCTCACAGTCACCAAGAGGGCAGTGGGGGTGAGAGCATCCAAGTCCGCTGGGGACGGGCTGGGCGCCTGCTGCACAAGCAGGAACCAGGAAGATTTGGGTACATCAGAACATAACCCCAGGAGTAAGCTGCTCTGGGACGTGAGCACCGAGTTACACACACCTCATTCATGATGACTCCAAGATGGGAAAAGTAATCTCAACTATTTGGATGCCTTATTTTTGTATCACTGTACTTTTCCAGATGCCAGAAAATCTACTTTCCTTCTACTGTAAAGGTGTGAAATAATGTTTCATGAAGCCAACTGGACAACCCATCTGGAAAGCTAGTGTGCATGGAGAGGAGAGAAAAAGTGAAAAATGCAGAAATAAAAAAAAATAAATTAAAAATCAAGCATCTGTAATCAAGAATTGTACAAGCAATTCTCATTCTGCTGGCAATTAAATGGGAACGTAAACAGCGATACATCATATGGCTTTTAGTCTCTACGGTGTCTGAAGAACTGTATCTGAGACATTTTTATTGTTTTGTTTGGTTTTGATTGTCAGCTGAAGGTTTCCAGCTTCTAAATTGTGCGCATAGTATCCAGCTTATGTATTAGTATACAAGCACAGCGATCGTTCTGTAAGTCATGCCACAGTTTATTGCTCTGCTTTGGCAATTGCAGTTGTCCAGCAAATACGGAGTAGCAAACTCTGGGCTCCCTGGGAAAATCAGGCTGGCTCAGAAGCAGGTCTCCCATGTGTCTTGCTCAGGAGAAGAAGCTCGTGGAAGGTGTTGGGGGTACAACCGAAGCTGCAACCATGTCATGACACCTTGGCTTTATCCCGGTGGAGAGCAGACAACCCTCTGTTCAGCTCCCTTAGCTAAAGCAGGGCTCCCATGGACCTTGTCCTCCTGGCCTGTCTTGGGGTGTGGTGCCAGGGGAACAGAGGCAATTTGTCATCCGTGGCCTTGGGATGTGAAACACGGGGAGGCTGTGGAAGTGGGCTCGTAGTGTCTCTGAAGGAGAGCTTTCTGAATCTTACCCCATAATTTTAGGGAGCTCACTGAATAATTTAGTTATAATAGGCTGTAGGGACTTCGCACGTGGAGGACTTCTGCCAGTTAATAACACTTAGTACATATATTGCTCTTCACATCTGCAAAGCACTTTACAAACATTAACTAATTAAGCCTCACAACACTCTGGGGAGGTAAGTATAAGTAAGTTATTATTGTTAAGTAAGGAAGACTCTTGGCTTTCCTCTTAGTGGAAGTCTTGGGGGAGATCGTAATCCTCCATGCTGCCGCCCTTTCTCGTCCTTGGTTCCTCCTGTGACTCACATTTACAGAGTGAATTCAGAAACGAAGCCATGCTCCTGCTCCTTGTGATTTATACAAGGAATTTTTAAACACTCTGCAACTGCTTCCTTGCTTCCTTGCACCTAGTCCAGGTGGCGGCACCGACAGCTTTAGAGACTGCACAGGTCATCTGTGACTCTTCTTCTGGGTCTCTTTCCTACCAGGAAATCCAGCATCTTGAAGGGCTGTGGTAATCTCAAGTATGGTGATGATTTTCATGGAGCAGTTAGAAAGCTCTGGGGAAAAAAAAACCCACCCACATTTTTAAAAGCTGAGTATGGGGGATAACACAAGAATCTGCTGCTTAGGAAATTGAGGCAGCCACTTTAAAACATGATGACAGCTGGTGGTAAAGTTACCGTTGGCATCAGCCATCCAGGAACATGCCTGTAACAAAATTACCAGGAGCCCCTGTATTTTCAGCAATGCACAGGTTTTCAGCGTGCAACTTCCAGGAAAGCTCGTGGAAACCATGTGCCCAAATCCTGCACACCCAGGAACTCAGTGGGAAAGCAATCTGCAAATGCAGTGCCAGTAACAGGGAGATGGACCATTACTGTTCCTCCCACCTTCCAGAAGACTTTTCCTGCAAATTCTGGACCAGTTTTTTTACTTGCATCGAGGTTTCTGGCAATGCCTCATGCAGGGATGCTCTGCAGAGAGAACTGAAAATGCCAACAGCCACAGCTGTGACCAGCTAAGGCTTTGGGAACTGATTGCCAAAATTGGTAGAACATGCCCCGTGTGTCACATCATGCATTTCTGACAGGGGCACACTCTGCATGGCTCTGATGGCAGCTCCATTGGAAAAATCACATCCCCAGAAATCAAATCTTTGCTCAGCAGAGGATTTGGGGTTTAATATTTGTAGTCATAATAGTGCTGTTAATATACCACATTAAACAGACACTTTGAAGCTCTGACAAGAGGAGTGAGAGAAAGCAGAATGGCAGCTGCTCTGACAGTCACTTTCTATTCTATGGGAACCAGCTGGTTGCTATTATCACTTATTATTTACCATTTAAGCTAGACATGTTTCCAAAAAAAAAAAAAAAAGAAGAAGGAAAAAAGAAGGAAAAAAAAAAAGGCCAGGGAAAAGAGCAAAAATGGCCTTTGGGGACTTTAGAAACTTTCTGTGGTCTGATACATATTTAAGTTGATGGTTTTTCAATAAATCTCTTCACTTCCTCCTCCTGCCACCTCAGCTGCCATATTAAAGTGATCAAGTTGACCACAGATTTACTAAACGGAAATATGCAGTTCACTTAGTCTTTAAACCACATAAATACCTAAGAGGGATTTCTCCAGTTTCCAGCATTCATCTTGAAACTACTGCTTAATGTTAAATCATTAGACCTCAGGCTTTTTTTTCTGCACAGCCCATAAGCAAGCACTTAAAATCTCAGCCATCTTCCACTAGAAGGGAAATGAGTTTGCCTTGTGTAGTAAAACACCAAGGGCGACGTGCTAGTAACGCTGAAGAATCTTGGAAGTTTATCTGGTTAAAGGCACGACACGCTTGAAGACAATCTGGCCTTTTGGAGATCCCTGTTTTCTAAGAGATGCCTGTACCTGTGAGTGCTTAACCATGTGTTTATAAGGGAGCAAGCCCCCCTGCTCTTCACTGAGGCGTGGCTTGGCTTCTGTGCTTTAACTGTGCATGTAACTTCGTCTTCTCTGTTGTTTGAAGGGGACACATGTGCACACTTGTGTGCAGGCATTTATTTACCTAGGTGGGGTGGGGGGGGACAGGACTGGAGGGATGAGGGTGCAAGGGAAGGCACGGGAGAATCAACGAAAATCACTCTTTAATAAAGGCTTTTACATCTGAAGTTCTCCCATTTGGCTGCCATTCAAACCGAGCAACCAGGGAGCAGAGCACTGTCAGAGCTGTCAGCAGGGACCTCCCTACACTTTCCCTCAGGCCCTTCATGCATGGAACAAGCTTCCCATAAAGACCACCACACTCCATGCTACCCTCTGGCAGGGCCCTTCTTAAAACTCCTGCCCATTGTGACCCCTATAAAACACGTGCCAAGGGCTAGCCAAACAAAGGGTGTGGGGCAGCCACTGCTCACTGTGCCTATCTGTGCTGGCTTGCCAGCACGTTCGGCTACTCTACCTGCTTGTTACATCTGGCTGCTCTCTAGTGTTTCCCGACTTAACTCCGGCCTCGGGTAGATGTGTGTGGAGGGATGGAAGCTGCCTCTTTGTGCAGCAGTGCAGTCTCTGGAGCAGCTGGACATCACTGCAGGACTGCCACCAACCTGGCAGAGTGTTGGAGGAACAAACTGGGAAAGAAAAGTATGCCTTTTTGCTTTAGCTAAGGCTCCCAAAATATTTGGTATGTCATTGACAGTGAGGGGCAGTTAGCCACCACGACAAGAAATCCACACATATTAACACAGATAGTGCAGGCGAGCAAGGCTTTTGAGGCTTCTCCAAGGTACATCAAGGTGCTATTGTTTGGATGGTTCTGGAAGCAACACAGGAAAAAGCCCTTTCCCAGACATGGTGAGGGGTACCTGAGATGGTCCCAGGTATTGCTGCATGCCCCCAAGGAGCTGAGAGCACCTTGAAGGCATTTGCAAACACACGTGGCTCAGCAAGCTTTCTCAGAGGTACACACAGTAGTCAATACAACTTTGCCACCTGCCTGTCTTAGCAGCATTTGGAAGCTCAATACCTGCTTGCAGCTCAGTTTTGCAAAGGGTGTTGTCAGCCTGCCCTGAAGTGAAGTTTAAAAACACCTACTTTGGCACACCAAAGCAGTGCTCCTTTGGATTGAGGTTTTTGCTGCTTTTCCGTAAGGGCTGCCCCAAACAGCGTAAGGGCAGCAGTCTGTCGTTCTCCTGGGCTTCGGGGGGATTGAAAAAGGAGAGCTATAGAATCGTTTCTGTGTTAGCAAAATTTACTTTTCTTCTCTCAAAGCATTCGTAGAGGAACCTCTTTCACTAGGGAATCTTTTATCAACATTTTGCTTTTGTTTTTCCAGGTATCATCCATCGAGTGCAAGTTTATACCTGCCTCTGCCCCTCTTCATGCACGCGCCATTCCTGAGCACCGGTGGTTCTGTGTGGTTTGATTACCTGCAAGGTCCCTGTCCCTTATTCCTTCTCCCCATAAACTAACTTCTACCCCAGCTCAGAAGAGCTTTAAGCAATCATAGTTTCTGGGCAGTAAATGAAATTGCGCGTTCTTGCGTGGTTCCTGTGGGATTTCTGTGGGCATTGCACGTACGGTTCTGAGGGCAGAGCCTGGCCTGGCGGTGTCCTTTGCCGTGTGCCAGCACAAGGGAAAACAGATTTGTACTGCAAAAGAAAACTCTGTCTCAGTTAACACGGAGGGGGAGTACCTGATGCGCACACCGCTGAGCGTTGTGATTCGATGTGTTCACTGGGAGGATGGTAGTAATCTGCACAATTAATTTTTCTCTGAAAAATCGCTCTTCAGGCAAGGTTTAAATATTTATGAGTGATCCATGGGAATATTTGGTTTGCAAAACCTTTGTTTCCCTGGGGAAGCGCGCTTCTGTCAGGACCTGCAATTTGCAGTGAAGCACTATGTGTGCAAGAAGGGAAGGTGCAGTTCAAGCACATGATTTATATTTGCAGGACTCTCAAAACTGTCTGCTTTACGTACACTCAGAATTTATCATCTTTTAATGGCTTCCTCACATAAAGCAGAAGTTTTCAACTTACTCGTTAGGAGAAATGGGTGTATTGCCATGATAAACCTGGAGGTGACATAGAGGAAGTACTGGGTTGGGGCCAACCCTGTGAGGTAGCCATCTATCCATCAGTGTGAGATTTGGTGTGGCCAGTAGGTCTGGGAAGGTGATTGTGCCCCTGTACTCGCCACTGGTGAGGCCGCACCTCGAGTACTGTGTCCAGTTCTGGGCTCCTCACCATAAGAAGGACATTGAGGTCCTTGAACGAGTCCAGAGAAGGGCAACCAGGCTGGTGAAGGGGCTGGAGAGAAAATCATATGAGAAGCAGCTGAGGGATCTGGGGATATTTAGCCTGGAGGAGGCTGAGGGGAGACCTTATCACCACCTACAACTACCTGAAGGGAGGTTGTAGAGAGGTGGGCAATGGTCTCTTCAGCTGAGTAACTGGTGATAGGACAAGGAGAAATGGCACAGAACTGTGCCAGGGCAGGTTCAGATTAGATATTAGGAAAAAAAATTTTACTGAGAGTTGTCAGGGCCTGGAACAGGCTGTCCAGGGAGGTGGTTGAGTCACCATCCCTGGATGTGTTTAAAAAAAGGGTAGATCAGATACTTAGAGATATGGTTTAGCACAGGATGGGAATGGTTGGACTCGATGATTTTAAAGCTCTTTTCCAACCTTGTAATTCTGTGATTCTGTGATCTGAAGGTCCCACAAAGTACCCGTACTGAACTAGGGGGTTCAGCTCCTCTTCCAAGCCAAATTCACAAGGGATATGAAGTTGTTACGTTCATGGACTGCAAATCCCAGGCTGAAGTTACAGTATATGATGCTTTTTCCAGCAATGATGGAGTCCTTTGTTTGGTTTCTGTGTTGTTACAGAGCCATAGACTCTCGTTTAGGTGTGACGATGGTGATGCTCTTCCAGAGCACAGCTACTGCACTTGTTTTGCAGACTTTAGTTATTCAAAGGTGGCTTTTCTTTTAAGGAGAAGAGATGATATTTTAATACGGGAGTTTTATATGCAGCGCTAAACAAGCAGAAGCCCCATGATTTGGCTACACAAGGTGAATTCTCCTGCAAATTCTTTGGTGGCTGCTTTTGGGTCTGGGTCAGAGACTTAAGTCCTGGGAACCCCATCCTTCTCCTTGAGCTCAGTAGCCCTGAGCCCAGCATAGCAGGCATCTGCACTTCCTTTCCCCTCCACAATTCTGTGTTAAATATCAAGACAACAGCGGCATGGAGAACACTGTTTCCATTAACATGAATTATTATATTCAACAGTTACAGTAAACTGTTATTTTAAGTAGAGTAGCTCAAAGCACGGCGTGACAGAAAGAACAGGGAAATTTAAGTGCCCAGCAATAAAAACAGCCCTAGTGCCTAATCCTGAGCTGAAGCGAGCACTATGCTGTTGACAAAGCTAATTTCTGCTCAGTGTTACACCAGCCTAGCTCCCTGACATAGTTAAAGCCCCAGTTGTTTGTAAGGTCAAAATTAGAGATTTCTGTTTTTCTGAAGCCAAGGGGGAAATACAGTGACTGAGGTAAAAGTTGCAAGGCACCCCGGCTGCATTTCTGTTTGTGATCTTACTGTTCAGGCCCTGACTTCCAGTCCTGACAGGAACAGCCTTGCTGATGTGCTTGACAGTGCGTTTCAGAAGGTGGTTTTTAAGCAGAGACTGGAAACAAAAGGGGAGGCAGTTGAGCTTCTGAGGACTGAAAAAACCAAGTCAGCCTGTCTGTTGCGTGCGGCACTCTCCTCTTCCCCCAAGGAGAAAGCTCTTAGTGTGTTTCAGCTCCTGCAATGCCAGTGATGCTATGTTTCAGGTTTCTCACTGCTCTGTAAATGATATTATGTTAAAGAAGTGCCTTTGGGTAGGAATACGCAGGTGAAGAAAATGCATTTGATTAGAAACAGCTCATACTATTCATTGTGAAATGGTACGTGACTGCGGGCAGAGTAACTACAGTCAGCGCTGCTCTCAGACACTGTCGGTTACCCGCGAATTCGGTTGATTCTCCCTCCTTTTGCTCTGGGTGACGGAGGTGTAAGCCTGCTTTGGCCCTGTATTTATACACTAGTTGCAAGCCACCGAGCATAGCAAATACATCCGCTCTAAGGCAACTGCCAGGTGTGAAATTTTTTGGCCAGATCTTTGGTCAGGTCTTCCAGTAGTGCAAGTCAGGTAAAGAGAGCCAGAGGTGATAGGAGGATGCATTCTCTGACAGCAGCCACAGAAATCCTGCCAGCTGACGGAGAATTACACACTTCATTGTTTAGCATATTGATTATCTATAAATACAGTAAAGTGGAGAAGGAGTTCTTTAGGTTGGGCTGTTTATCTGTGCTGGAAGGGAAAACCAGGAAGTTGAAAACCATCTTGGGTAATGGGGAAAATATTTAATTGCATTATTTAACTCTTTATAAATTCAATGCAATTTGGATCACTCCTGCTGACACTAGATAAACCCTGAACTTGTATAAATTTTAATACATGCCTTAGACATCAACTGTATGCTGCCCAAAGGATGGAGGAGATGATCTGAAACATCTTTCCATCCCTGAATTCCAGCTATGCACTGTAGTTTGCAATGAACCTGAAATAACAGAATTACAAAGGGAGCAACATTGCTATGGCAACAAAATATTTCTATTTTAAGTGATCTCGGTGTAAGAAAAGAAGCAACAGTGTGACCTAAACAGAAACAGACTTTGCAAAATAAGAAATGAAATAATTACTTTAAAATTAAATCATAATTTGTCCCCATTTGTGATGGCGTATCTACCTGAGACTCCCTTCTCTCTGGTATTTTCTGAGCTCACAGAAATATAGAACAACATTTTACAGCTTTAGAAACAAGAGTTAAACAAGCCGGTCGCAGGAGGCAGAGCAGTCCCTTAACAAAGCTAGCTACAGAATGTGCACGACTGAGGGTGCAAGGTCACGATTACTCCTTGCTTGTGTTAGGCTCCAATCTGAGGAGCCTGAGTAAGGAGTCAATACCTCCACATTCAGTGGTGTAATGTACCCTTGTGGCACAGCTACGTTGTTGGCTGGAGTGCCAAGAGCATACTGTGAGGGCCTGCTTCTCCTCTGGTTTTTGGGGAGTGCAACAGTTCTGTTTTCCCAGTCAGCTGTCTCAATTAGTTCAGTCGTTGACAAGACCTGTAAAAACTGCATTCAAGTGCTAATTAATGCGTTCACCTACCATCCTCCAAGCTGCAATGAGGATTTCTCTGAATTCCCATTACTGCAAGCAACAATGTCCCCTTTTCCTGCATCCTTGTTGCATGATAATGCTTTGCCCAAAGGATTAAATTCAGAAATTTCCTTCGATAACCCAGAGCTTTCTAGTTGTCAGTGTAACAGAAGAAGGTAAAGCCCAACTCCTCTGCTCTCCCCCAGCCTTTCTTATAGCAGATGGCTTGGCTGTGGTGGTTGTTTTTGTTGGTTTTGGATTTTTGTGGACTTTTTTTCAAAGGACAAAGCACTTTCCAAGAAAAATACATGGATAAAAATATTTTGTATTTCTAGGTAACGCTTTGTCTTCTGCACCGTCATGTCAGTGGCTTTTGGGGTGTGACTCTGGCTGTTAAAGGCCAGCTGCCAAAACTCTGGAGAATGAGAGAAATCAGCAGCCGTCCAAAAATGCTCCTATTACAATAACACACTAAAAAAGAAACATTTACACAGATAATTAAAGCAATTAATTATTTTCTGGAGAATGACCTTATGAAATTTTGATGTGGCTACTGGCTCCTGTTTATTAAACAACATCTTTTTAAGGAGCAGAGATAAAATATAAACTATATATCTAAAGAAAGGGGATACTACCTGCTTGTCAAAGAAATAAGATCAAACCTGCTTGTCCAAAATTAAATCCCAAAAATCAAAGAATCACAGAACATTAGGAGTTAGAAGGGACCTCGAAAGATCATCTAGTCCAACCCCCCTGCTAGAGCAGGATCACCTAGACTAACTCACACAGGAATGCATCCAGGCAGGTTCTGAATGTCTCCAGAGAAGGAGACTCCATAGCCTCTCTGGGCAGCCTGTTCCAGTGCTCTGCCACTTGCAGAGCTCTGCCCCAGAGCAGTTAATCTGAGCTTTGACTGTACTGAGATACCTTGCAAGGCAGGGTGATCATGAAGTACTACTAGTACTGATTCACACCAGAAAGTCATCTACATCCCTGTGTCTGTTTTTCATGGCTGCTGTTAAGCTTTCAGAGAATCTCAGCTGATGGGAAACACCAAGAAGGGACCTAGGGTATTCTGGGCTTTAACAACTAGGAAGTCCAGACTTTGCATAAAGTTAGAGGGCTGTGAGGATCCCAGCTGCATGGCTTAGTAGTGGCCACTGCTATGCCACCACTCTTGTTCAACAGCACATGCTGTGAAGAACTCCAGCACTGTGAAACCACCCCAGGCTCAGAGACATCATGGGCATGGTCCAACCCGCAGAAACAAATCATTAGGGTGTGTGCAGAGGGATACTGATTTGTCACTGAGAAACCAGGGGTGAGCTATACTAAGCCACGTTGCTTCCTGCACTGCCCGGGGAGGGTGTGGAGTCTGCTGCTGGTGGCCCCACTGCAAGAGATTACAGGAACGTTTTGGGGAAAGTGCACTTGGAGCATATAGGTGACTCCCATCTTGAACGCATTATCTTTAGTAACCAAAGGTTTGTGGTGGTTTAGGCCTGGCTGGAGGCCAAATACCCACCAAAGCCAATCTATCACTCCCCTTTTCAGCCAAGAAGGGGAGAAAATACATGTTGGGAAGCTTAGGAGTTGAGATAAGGAGAGAGGGAATCACTCTGCAATTAGTGTCATGGGCAAAACAGACACAACATGAAGTGAGTGAAAGAAAACTCTCTCATTTATTACACTACAGCTACACACCCAGTGAAACCAGAGTCGGGCAATGAAAGTGTGGTCAGGTCTTAAAGTACCTTCTCCCCACCCCTCCCTTCTTAGATGATTTCACTTTATTCATTATTTTACTCCCTTCTCCCCCCCACAACATGGCGCAGGGAGGGGCAGGGAGTGGGGAGTGGAGTTCTGGTCAATTCCTCACAAGCTGCTTTCCTTCACAGATCTTAACACTGCTACTTCCCCCCCCACCCCTCCCTTCTTCTCAGACGGGGAATGGGGAATGGGGGTTTTTGGTACGTTCCTCCCGAGTTGTATTCTTTCTTAGCTGGGGGGGCGTATTCTACACACCCCCCCTTCCCCTGCTGCACCGTGGGGTCCCAC
>VZTU01012282.1:6522-25188 GCA_013400835.1 Zapornia atra
GGCTCGGCTCGGCCCGGCCCGGCCTCTGCTGCTGCCCTCGGCTCCTCGCAGCCGTCCCGCTGAGTCGGGCCATTGGAGCCGGTGGTGCCGCCCGGCTTCCGCACAGGCAGTCCTAAGTTCGGAGTTACAGCACCCCGCGGTCAGTCTGTCTGCCTGTGCCGGCGCTCCTGACCATCACGCTGTGAGCAGCACCCTTTTCCCGCAGTCCGAGTGTATTTCGGTGCACACGGAGCGGGGAATACGGGCTTTGGCAGCTTTAGACCCGGGCGTTCTCTGTCTCCCGCACTTATACCAGCTTCCGTTACGTGGCACGGGTTACCCGGTGCCGGACTGTGCCACCTCATCGCAGCTGCCCCGGGGAGCCGGCAGGAACGTGTGTAACCCCGGCCGCAGGCTCTGGCGGCTCCCGCCGGCCCAGCCTGGGAAGCAGGGGAGCTGGCGGACTCCGGGCGCGCGGGGCTGAGCACCCACTGTGGCAGGTGCATACGGGCCGAGAAGTGCGGGGCTCAGGGACACGGAGCTGGGCTGTGAGCTGAAAGGAGTGAGCGGATTAATGGGGATTTGAACCCACTAGGGAGGGAATTGCGGGGGCTGTGTACCGGCTTTTGCAACCTGTTTATATTTGACATAATCTTTCCTTCCCCCGCCATAAACAAGCTGGATTTAATTGCATAAATACAGTCGTTTGCCTTCACCTGTCAGAGGAACTTCTCAGCACTACAGATGTGTCGTCACTGACACGGCTCCATACAGTCAGCCCTGCTGCAGTAGAGCATAAACCCTGTTTATATGCACATCTGAACGTCAGTAATAACGCAGGCAGAACGCAGGCAAACACCGCTGAGCTTGTGCCTTCTGAATACCCTGTGCTTTTGAGCTCCATTGTGTTGGGGTCTTCTTGGGTCAGCTCTATTGTGCATTTCCCTGTAGCCCTTCAGAGGTGCTCTCCTAATCTGTGCGGCTGCGCTATGCACACTCTATCCAAGTAATTAAATTTCCATGATGAAACCAGAAACAAACCTTATCAAGACTTTCAGAAGCAGCAGAAAGGCTCACTGTTGTTCGATGCCAGGAATTAAAATGTCAAGCCTTAACCAGCAGAAGAGGGATCAAGTCTTTTCTGGTACAGGTACCAGGCCAAAAAGCCACAGAGGGGTCATGGGTCTGAAACTAGGGCTGTAGGTCCTGCAGGGCCAGGCTTGTAGTGGCCATGGTCTCCTATGGCACGTTCTGCTGGGCTTCAGGGAGAAGAGAGATGGTTGTATCTGTCACATTTATCCAAATCCTTTCTTCTTTAGGGGTCTAAGGAAGGAAAAAGGAATCAAGATGAATCCCCAACCAGTGGAGGAATGATTTCTAAAATAACAGGAATAATTCAACATTTCCTTTGGATAATACTGATCAATTTAAACTTGATGTAAATTGAGGCGTGCCCCTAGTAAATTTTAGGAAGGGTTTCTCTCCAGTACCTCCCCAGCAGACCCTAGCACCAGTGCCAGGTGGTCACAGGAGCTGTCCTCAGGGGACCTCTGCACCGCCCAGAGAGAAATGTTCAACCCTGCTCTCATCTGTGAGGTCTCTCAGCGCAGGCAGGAGGAAAACTAGAGCGAGCCAGGCTGCACCCAGCCAAGTCACTGCTTTTTTCTGTCATCTGCAGCAAACATTGGCATGCCATAAAATTAAGAGTTGGAGCTCCTTATAGAACTGTTGCATTTAATGCCTATTTTTATATAACATGATTGCTTGTGTATCACCTTTTAACCTATACAGTGTCCTTTCCATCTCCCCTACATCTGTGACTTTGTGCGTCAGTAAACTTGTTATCACTCTTTCTTCTTTCTTTGTTATGAGAAGAGAGTCTATGCTGTGCTATTTTTAGGTTATCTGATTTGATGGGGTCTGTACACCAGTAGTTGTTCAGTGCACCCAAGATAGCCTACACTATTCAGTATTTGTTCAAGGTCAAGAAACAGAGACATGGAACATAAGAGGTGTCAGCACAAGGTGAAGTCTGTGAGTGACTGAATGCAAATACATGTGTGTTTGCACTGACAGTGGTCACCTGATACATTGTTCTATCTCTGTGTTGCTTATCTTTCAAGTTACATAGGAAGCCTAGAAAATGAAACTGCTGTACCTATAGCTAGGTATGTCTTTGCATTCCTTGCATTGTCTGCATTTATAGAAAAAAGACTTTCTCAGGTTTGTATTTTATATTGAGGTTTGTTGTTTGTTTTTTTTTTCCTGTTACAATCAATTTGTGTTTAATTCTTTCACAGACTTTGTGTAGTGATGGTACCCTCTAGATTTATAATCCAAGGCACTGATATTTCCTTAAATTTTCATGAAGCTCTTACCCTTAATTCTTTGTAAACTTAAAACTATACCAGAAAACAAAAGATCTTAAGCAAATAAATATAGCAAGAGTAGACAGTGAAATACCACAAGCAGAACAGGACATACTAGTCATTTCAAGAGTGAAACAATTAACCCTAAGTTCATGAAACTGAGGTTCCACAAAGGCTTGCAGGCAGCCTGCCCAATAGCAGTTACATAACAGCAATAATTTGTGGCCTGTCTGCAGAGCCCTTCTTTATTTTTGCCCGCTAATAAAATCTTTAGCACGCCTTGCATGGGCTTGAGCACATGAGCTCATTGTTTCACAGGTTGTACCTCCCTTCCCCAAATGTTGGAATTTCGAGTTACCCAGCAACCCCGGGGACATCCAAATCCTGCACGTGGCAATATGGGATAGTCTCAGTATGGTCTGCAGCAGTCTTAGGGCTGAAAAGCCATGGTGCTTGGATATGCAGAGAAGAACAAGGACTAAAACCTGCAGACTGTAGGGTTTTGTAAGAGTGGGTCACAAGGAGCATGCCAGCCATGGTGATTTATGAGTTTGGAAACACTTGATGAACACTATCTTGCTTCTACTTGTCCTGTCTCCTTGGACATTTTCCATGCAACTCAAGACTGTGATGCTTGGTAACTGTAGAACTGAAGACTGTGACACATTAAACAGACCTACATGACATGGTCTGAGTTTTTATGCATGCACTGACTCTCACCAGTTTTACATTACTGCCTTCACCTACAAAGTACTTATTCATGTCAAATTGCAACAGTGGTAGTATAATGCTGATTGGGTGCTGAATTTTTTTTTGTTTGCTTTCACTTTGTGGTAGGAAAGCATATAGCTTAGGATGCATCAGCAGGGTAAGGAAAGGAAAAGAAGCATTGGATGGGCCTTACCTGTCTTTTCCTCTTAGCTAAAACTAAGCATTTCATAAGGAAAACAATAAGCTTAATGAAAATAGCCATTAGCTATGTTCTCATCCCTTTTGTGTCAAAAACTTTGTAGAGAAATAACAAAACTTTTGTGGAAGCAGGAAGCTTGACTCCATTAATGCTACAGCTTATGGAGCTTTCATAGTCTGGTAGTTCTTCTTCTCCCAGATCATCTATAATTTCAGTCCTCCTCCCTAAAGTTGTGTGATGTCCATTTTGGAGCAAAATGTTGGAAAAAACCCAACTAACTAGACGTATTGTTCCTGGTTAGATGCACTCTGGTCTCACGTTATTATAGTCTGCTGTTCAGAAATATCCTCTACTTGTAAGTCAAACTTTCCAGAGAACAACAGCGAGACAGTGAGAGAGTTTTGCGCTCCATGCACCAGATAGGACCTTAATAAAAAGTTGTAGCAGGGCTCATGATGTGTGTAGGAGACAAACATTTGACTGATGACTCATGCTGCTGCATGTTAGTCTGCTAATGTTACTGATTAAGCAACCTGTAGAAACTCAACTAGACCTGGTGTTGCAAGATCGTAACACAATGACGCCTGGATGTTCTGCTAATACAATCCCTCCAGGGCTGGTCTCTCCACCTACCTACTTCTAGTATACTATCTAGTATACTTCCAATGTCAATGAGTGTCAGATTGGGAGTCTTTGATTTGAGAGGGCAAAACTTAAAGGTGAAAGTCTTTGAGGAGAAACAAGTTAACGTACCAGTATGGTATGGCTTTCAGAAAGGTTTTCAGTTCGTACAAGGCCTGGAAGACACAGAAATGTGAGCAGTCTGCTTGATCCTGGTTACTCCTCTCTCTGTTACATTTAACCTGAGAAAGTATAGGGAAAAATCCCCAAGTTTTAGTTTTCTAATTTAGCTATATTCTCATATTTTGCTAATTCAGACCTTATTGCTCCATAAGTCCACTAACTCAGGCTGCTATCAAAAGACATATAAAGGCTTTGAAATCTTAGTTTTGGGAGTGGAGTATAGATATCATTTAACAGGAAAAGTGCTTGCAGTGTAGCTAAGTCTTTTATTTGAAGAGTTTAGATGTTATCCCAGAAGATTCAAAAGCTGCATGTGCGCTGTAGAAAATGTGAGAAATGCACATGCAGTTCTAACTGACCTCTCTGCAAAACAGCCAGGAAGATCAAAAGCCAAGCTAAAATGCTTGAAAAGTAAGGGATAAACTGATATTATCAGAAATTTATCAAATCACAGTGAAGAACAGTAAAATGAACTGCTGAATGTTTGCAGAAAAACAGAGGCAAAAAGGCTGGATGGTTTGGATGAATAAGCCACAGAAGGAGCTGAAGTAGGAAAGGGAAGAGAGGCATTCTTAGGGGAAATAGATAACAATGTAGTGGAGAATTTGGAGAAAGGAAAATGTCTGCTTCAAAATTGCCCCTTCTAGATTGTAGAATGAGGATAAAGCATGTCAGGAGTTCAGAAAGATTGAATCAAAAGCAGGAGTGAGATGCTTCAGAAGAAAAGTTGGTTTGTTTTTTTTTTTTGCAAAAAAATGTTTACTGAAGCAACTATAATTTATTGATAGAAAAATCTTGAAGGACAATACTCACAGAAAACACTAAATACTAATACCGACAGTATTATGAGGAAGCTGGTAGCTCGTGAATCCTGGAAATTAAAGTAGGAGCCAGTTAAGAGAAAAGGTAATTGTTACATTTTGTGTCATTGCTATTACTTTAATCATTCTGATTTTTATATTAAGGATGCTTAAGCTGAAAGCCCTGTCCGTCCCCTGAATAAATATTAACATAAAATTGAAGATGCCTCAGATCAATACCACATCCGCAAGCTATTAAATACCTTGTAGTCAAACAAAATATTTAGTTTGTTCCATAGCCAGATGCCATGCAGTCAAGTTTATTTAGTGTTTTACTAGCACTAAAGGATACCCTATCCTCTCTTAACTGTCTTCTTAAGGGAAAAATAATTCCCTTTTAATTAGGTCATTGCAGTCATGCGCTGCTGCTATTACATAAACTCTTCCTGGTATGTAATGATGAATAAATACAGCCTAGCATTTCTATAGGTTTGATGCTGGCATGGAAATAGTACTATGCAGGTGGTAGAACTGGTAGAGCAAATAGAGTTTGATGATACAAATTCCTTTCCTGAGTCTGTCTCAGTTCTGACCAAACCTAAAGCTGGCAAGGCTAAGTTAGGCTCACTTTTCCTAACTCTGCAATGTAAGGTGACACAAGTTTATATGAAATGCCTGCACTCAAATCATTGCATAAAATCTACTTTTTCAGTGACTAGAATTCTAAAGCAGACTGAGATACAATTATCCCATATACCTAACTCTGAGCTAACCACACCCACCATCTCATGCTTGTGCAAGGTAGTGTCAAACACAGAAGTGGGAAGCATTTAAGGGTGTTGTTGCTTGCTGCTCTCTTGAAAAGGAGAGGAGTGATTCTTTCAGGGAAAATTCAGTTTGCTTATCAGCTAAGCAAGTTTTTTTTGGCAGAAAAACCTACACAGATAATGCATAAAAGCCTCATTTAAATTTAGGTTTATTCCTATATACTTATCTAAAGAAGTAGTTTTGAAGCCCCTTGTACCTAAGACTGTTCAGGTTTTGAAATGTCACTGTGGTTTTATCCCTTAATGGACAGTATTTTCATTATATAATAGAAATATTAAAAATCCATGGGTTCCAAACTTAGCATTATTGCAGTTCTTGGTGAGCATGATTACAGCTGCTTCTATGAGTAATGATAAAGACAGTTTACTACTGGTGTAGGTCTGATGCTACCACTGGAATATTATTGTAAATAGGCAAATTATACAATTTGACAAAACAGGAATTTGTTAGGAAAGCACCACACACTGGCCTGAGTGTCTTTCAATTTAGTAGTAGCTTCTTGGGTCTGGAACAGTTTAACAACACAGTGGATCCGGGGCAACCTTTTTCCCAGAACCTTTACTGCAGTGAAATGTCAGACTGTTGTTGTTGCACATCATTTGTAAAGAATAATCATGAAGCAGAGAGGGTGAATTACCAAGGTCAGTGAGTGTACAAATGACTGGGCAGGTCTATACGCAATAAAAGCCCTGTATTGCACAACTTGCAGTGGTGTTCAGAGCGCTTCTGTTTGCAGCTGTTGTTCTGCTGATGCTATCGATTAGTCCTTTGTCTTACATATTTTCCAATCCAAAAGCAAGCTGTTCCAGCTCAGAGGGGCTTTTGCCTCATCCTATTCTCCATTACTCCTGTGTGCAGCAAATAATGGATATGAACTGATGTGAATTGCACCTAGTCAAATAGGTCTTTTGGGGTAGAGATGTCCATACCTTGGCATGTAAGTTCCTTGTAACCTCCAAGCAATCCAAACAGTTTCCATGCTAGAGGTGTGTGCCATTTGACTAACATTGAGTCTACGCTAGCACAAGATCTCCAAGTAGCCTATAGCTGTCGGAAGAAGTGAGCAAGCTGATGACTCCAGTTAGTCACAACAGCACTTGGTGAGCATGCAGCACACACAGCTGAGCTCTGTCCACAGTGAGAAGCTGCTGCCATATGTGAACTATCCCCAGAATTCTTTCTGTTCTCAGCTTTTCAAAGGATCTGACACAGGCCTCGTGACCAGTCAAATGATGTTTTGGCTTGCAGCTCACAGATTCTTGGAGCTCTTTCTTATCAGCTACAGATCTTCTTTCCACTTTCTTACTTTCCGTAACAAGAGCTCCATAGTCCTTCAAGTGTCAAAATGTGTTATGTGTTTTGCCTGTCATCGTGGAATTATTACAAATAATGTCTTGATGACAATGCTACCAGATTTTATCATAGGTCAGCTTGTTCTATCACCTTAGACATTATCCCATGTTGATTGTAAAAAAAGTTATCTTCTGTTAAATAGCCAGGTTTTATACTTGTCTGACAGAAAGGTGGGTACAATAGCTTAGTAAAGCTTTAGTCTAGTATGTGATGACCACATTCTCACTGTGAGAGTTTGGGAGACCATCAGAAATAATGGTTCTTTCCTTTTGCAGGAGATTGCCTGTGTGTCTCTAATGTCATTCTCATTCAAGGTGTTTACAATGTAAGTGAACACATTAATGACTTTAAATTCATTTCTGTTGATGGATAGAAAACATACACTCTTTCTCAAAACTTTAAGACAAAAAAATCTTAGTGATTTTTTCAGAGCTGTTCCAAAGTGAGTGTAGGCATAGAATGGACTTGATGATTCTTAGGGGTCCCTTCCAACTCAGGATATTCTATGATTCTATGAACCTTGCTCTGAGTAGGCCCTCAATAGAGGAATCATTAGCATGAACAGTTTCTTTTAATCCCTCCTACAAAGCTTTATGAAAAAAACAAACTCTTGCAGTTTGAGCTGAGCCTGAGGACATATTTTGGGTGTACAGATTATCATGCCCCATGTTCTAAGCAGGAAAAGCAGGGCATGCTCTAAGATGCATCCTCTTTTGATGTTCCTTGAAACAACAAAGTGCTTGAAAAGGCTTCACTGACTTTTGCTCTGCCTTGCCTCTCATCATGGAGATGTTTCAAAATTAATACCTGGTCTTGGACCAGACTTTCCAGGAATCTTCAAAGTCTGTGTTTCTGATTGCATCAGAGGTTGTAATAAGCTCATATAAAAGTCTTTTTTCTTCTTCCTTTTCTGATATTTGTATTGTGATAACTGCTGTGGAAATTGTTCTAGTGTTTGCCTGGAAACTGTTTTGGATTTCTTAAAATTGGCAGCATATGAATGCAGCAACACTGGTGCTCTCCCACAGAGATCTTTCTTCTCATGCAACTTGATCTGGATTCATTGACAAATTGACTTTAATCCAGGCTGCCAGCAGGTGTGTCTGACGGAGATAAGGCAGCCTGAGGAGTGCTTCTTTCCTTTTCAAACAGAAGCTGACTGCCCTTGTTACTGCCAGCAAATCAGCTCGGATGCTTCCACTTCACGTTGTAAAACCTCATCCCTGCGCTAAGTGACAATCGTCACCTGAGCACTTTCTTCAGATAAAACACACCCTGCGTGGCTGTGCAGTCAGCCTTGCCAGCTGTTGGTATTTGCTGCAGCAGCTGTCAGTGGCCCTTCCAGTGTTACTTTCCATTCTGGAAGGCAGTTCCATAATTTTCTCCTCTGTGTATAGAAATTTCCCATGGTAGCTGGAACTGACTGCCGTTGTGCTTACCTTTGACCACAGCAAGGAAGGATTCAGCAGACACAGCATGTGATGTCTTCTAGGAAAACAAGCTACTTTTAATTCTTTCCCATTGCAGAAGGTTGCTCAGTAGCCCTAAATCACAATACAAAGTTGTCTGAGAGGTCACAAAACAGTGCTGTTGTCTTTTTATTAAATTTTATAACAGCACCCTGTATTCTAGGCTGGCTGTATACAGCTTTATCCTCACGCTACCATCCTTCTGCCTTCATCCCTTTCTGCATGATTTCTCTCCAGCAGTGGCAATTGCAACACATCACTGCCACTGAAAGGGTTTATACAGCGCTATCACGGACCTTTTTCTGGGTCAATACATCATTGTGCTAAGTGTCTCCACTGCTGTGAAGTTATTATATACAGGGGTTTTCACCATTTTTGTAACCGACAATTTGCATGTTAAAATTAAACTTATTCAAAGAAATGTCAGCTGTAAATTCTGACAAAGCCACATGCATAGTTTAACTGGTCAGCCAAACCTCTTTCCCAGGGAATTGCTGACAGACAAAATCATGACTACCAGAAGACATGTGGTTGATAATGGAATGAAATGTGGAAATCAGCTTTTGTAAGCCACAAGCCCAAGAAGATGATGGTACAGCTGTTCTTGGTGCTAGTAATTTATTTCCAAGAAAGCCGTATGTTTTCTTTCAGGGGAACAGGCCTATTTCTTCTCTGAACTCTGGCAGTGAGATGTAATTAATTCCTCAGATCTGAATTTGGTCTGAGTTCCATTCTTTGAAAGAATATTCAGGTCAAAGCAAGTGTTGGGAAAGAGTTTATGTCCCTTTATAGAAAGATACCTAGAATTTAAAGGCACATACAGTTTATATAATGTTTTGATATAAAATAGGTAGCAGCTGCTCATCATTTATTTGCAGTTGGTATCTGTAATAGCAGACAATTTGGTACACACTGTTCAGTTATTTGTACATTTTGAAAGGCTTTTTATGATGAGCTGCATTTTCCAACCAGTTTTCTGTAGTATATCAATTCTGGGAGAATACTAATCCGATCAGAATCCTTAAGAAGATTGAGTAATGCTAATGTTTACTGAATAGACATTTTCAGAGCTGCATGTGACAAATATCATTAAAAACTATGAAGTATGAAAACAGTAGCTACATTACTGAACCTTGATTTTCTGAAATGAAAAAGTTGTGGGTTTTGTGAGATATGTCGTAAATCTAAATAGCATGAATTAGAAGTGTTCAGATAACATGATAATTTTCAATCTTGATTAGTTTGTATTCATTCTTGTCGGTGACCAAGTCCTTGCATTCTGCCTACAAGTAGGGTCTTCCTCTGGCTGTAAATCAGGAATGAATTTTGTAATAAGTCTTAATTTTCCTCCATTTTCTACTTCTTCTGAAAAATAAAAATATACAGCTTGTATATGAAGAACGAAGGGAACTTTGTAGAAGCAGTAGACTTTGTAGAGCATCTGAAACTCTGATGAGTTTCTGACATGCATCTTTTAATTATTTTTAACAGGTGTTAACTCATATAACATCTTAAAATGTTAAGAACCTGAAAAGCCATGAGCAGTCATCCTTTTCTACATTTTCTTATAATATTTGAAAATATTGTCACCCCACTGCTTATTTCTGAGTATAATTGCCTTTTTCCTCTGGTAGGAGCAGGTAGCCTGTTTCACTTCACCTAAACCCATCTTTTCCACAGAAGAGCCCTGGCAAAGCTATTGTCTGGCACTAGTGTATTTTAATCATTTTCAGGGCATGTTGTAGGGTGATGCTCTCATGTCATTAGTTAGCCTGGCTGCCTGCAGTGTAACTGCACAGTAAGCTTCATTCCAGACAAGCAGAAATAGCACTGTGAAATCTGCATCACTGGCTTACCAGGACGGACGAGCAGGTAGAATATTTTAATAGAAAGGAAAAGAGCAGAGTGTGGGCAATGTGCATTTCAACACAAAGCCCTAAATATGACTATGATACTATCTGCTCACAGGGACTGAAGTTTTCAATAACTTCCTGACAGCAAGTGTTACGTAAAATCTAAATTGTTTGTGAGATATCATACCTGAAATAGTCATCCTGGTGCTTTGTGTCAGTAGGTGAGGAAGCCATCAGCAGCCCCATGGGTCAAAATTCAGAAAAATGATATGAAAGCATCTTTGCTTTACTTTTCCACAGTCTGTGTTGAAAATACTTCAGCTAGACCTACAAGCTTGGTCTTACAGTTTGCTTTGATTCCACATGCCAGTGAAAAGGTTGAACTGATTTGAACTTTGGGAGATGGATAGCAGCTGTTGTACTAAGCTATTTAAAACCACCAATTTAGGCTTAAACGTTCGCTGAGTAAATACAAAGCTGTAACCGTACATAGTGCCCATAATGAGCTTTTGTTTTTCAATTTTGGAAGACAGAAATTATTTTTTAAATCAACCATATTTCACTGCCAGATTTTCCAATGCCAAATTTTCCATTGCCAGAGACTGAAGTATTTTACCAGGAAAAAAAAAAAAAAAAAAAGAGAGAGAGCTAAAAACAAAGCAGGTGAGTTTATTTTCATTTTTCAGGAGCAAAGTCAGTGTTCATCACTGCTGAATGCAGTGTAACGATCCCACCCCAAAAACAGAGTTAAAAATGCACCCAACATTAGATTCATAGAACAACCTGAAAAGTTACATCTCTGCGTGGGAGTATGTGTCTCATACATTTCTGGAATGAAAGGTAGATGAAGTGGATGAGAGGAAAAGTAAAGAAAGCTACATATGATGACGTGTGTGCTTCCTGTTGGCTTGTGTAGCCTTCAAAATCTGAAAACCAGTACATAAATACACCAGGAAAGGTTTCAAAGCGCTCCTTCTTTGAGCACTCTTTCTAAGTTTGTTGTTTACGTATCACTAAGGCATCTAATACAATGCTGACATAAGTAGGATGATAATGTAATTTTTTTATGCAGGAAGAAGACAGTGATTGGGCAGGTAATAGCGTAGGGATAGAAAGATTAGTTCTGAGAAATAAGCTTGAGGTTCAGTTCCTGTTACAATGCAGACCTAAACTTAACCCTAAAAAATTCTTAAGGTTCTTTTCCCAGTAACTCAGCCCATTGGAGAACTTCTTGGGAACGCAGAAGGTGTCATTAACATGGAAGTATATAGCATAATAGATTTCTCAGTATCTTACTGTAAGTTACTTCTAGACAGAAACAAACCAACAAGCACGTTGTCAAATCAAAGCTTAATTATTTACCAGGATATAAAAAAGAAGTTTGCATTCTATGGCTTTTTCTTTGATTTATGAAGCATTTGCAAACCTTGGCAGGTTTCATTACTACTTTGAAACCACATCCAATACGGTGACAGATTCACACAGCTGCTAGGATTGCCCAGTCCAATCTGCAGTTTTTCATTAGAGTCAGAGGCCCGAGCCGCAGGCTCTGGATGGAAGGCTGGGGTTCACCTCCATCACTCTTGTTTACAGCCATCAGAGGCAAAACTCACAGGTCCGTGGCACCGGCTTTTGGACAAAGCTAGGTGAAAGGCTGTTGTTATTAATGGGTTTTGCTCTGCAATTTCCTGCTGATTTGTATGTGAAACTTTAGCAAGAGAAACTAACAAAAATCACTGAGTATGTATTGCCGTGTGATGTGCCGCTTGGCAGCTGAGCACAGAGCTCAGACACCATCCATCTCTGAAGCCATTTCTGAAAGCCATGGCTTTCCATCCTAACTCCTGTGCTGTGGGCAGCTCACAGAGGTCCTGTGCAATCTCTTCTTGGTCACAGCTCTGCAGACAGCAGTCACAGTCCCTCTTCATACCCAGTATTGTTTTTCCCAATCCATGAGCATTTTTTTTACACCTTGTTTCTAACTGGTATAAAAAGTTCTTGTAAAGAGAGCAGTAGAGCACATCACCTTCTCTCTTAGTGTGAAAAGCAACATTCCTGTGTTCAAATAAAGAGCTTAGTGTAGGATCTCATAAAATATAGATCTTAGAATGGGGTATCTGTTTGAGTACCATTTTCAGTGACATTCAGCAAACAAAAGCAGAATATGCCACGGCTTCCAATAACAAAAATAGAATACCTCACACTGGCTTTTTTAAAAATTTGAAATAAATGTAAGAGCTTATCAAAGAAGTTCAATTCTCATTGCTTCCTATATTTTACATTTTTAACTGACATGTAGGTGAAGGGGCTATGGTGTTTGGGGGGTTATTTTTAAGTGCAGGTAATTTAGTTGATTTATGTGTAGCAGGTCAAAAGGTAAACTCATCAGAGAACCCAATGGAATTACTCTCAGAATTACTCAAGTGTATGAACATTTGTATGATAATAGTTGATACCAAGGTAAACACTAAACTTTCTCACAAAACATATTTTCTCTTATTTCATTTGTACTTAGAGGTAAGGTTAGATAATTTTTTTGCAATACCTCTCAGCATTTATTCTTTGTTGCTCCTTCCTTTTTGTTTATGTTTCTCTTCTCTGTAGTTCAGTTTCATAAACTGATTCCCACCTTTTCCTTTGTTGTGGGAGAGATACAAACGTTTCCTTGACAATTTTCTGTTCTGTTTTTGAGAATTCCCTTCTAACCCATGCTGACAACTCTAAAGTTCCTACAGCTCGAATATTTGGTGAGTCCACCTACTTGCACTTACACACTACTTGAACTATTTTGACTAAAGTCTATTAATTTTCATCGGGACCAACACTTAATGTACCAGTACAATAAAAACATTGTATGTTCTAACAAGGTGTAACTTTCATCCCAGATGACAAAGTTCACATCTTGGGGTTCTGTATAGAGAGAATAATCTAACGACATTTTGACTTACTGTCTCTGCCTAAATCCCCTCTTGCAGTGAGGCTCTGTTCTCGATTCCATTCAGGGTAAGCATATTCTCCCAGTCCTGACCAATGTATGTACTTTGGGATTTTGATGACATGACCAGTCTTATTTTGAAGAAGAAAACATTGAATTTAGAGTTTGGAGTTTACAGCTTGACATAAATACATGTGAAAAGCCACTCATTACCTCAACATGGTTCATCATTTCCACATTACAGGTTTTTCCTTGACAGGGCTGCACAACAGACACTGCACAGTCCTGTGCAGGGCAGCTCACCCTGTAAATTCTGTGGTTGCCACATTGTGATATTTGGACTGAGAAGCAACCACTATTGCTCACTTATCAGAGAGCTATTTCCTACTCTTTTCAGAACACAAGGAGTCTCTAAAAAACTGAGGAAAAAGCAGACTAAGATGATCATATGCAGAATACAATCTGGGAGATAGTACTGCTGAGGCACTTACTTACACCCGTGGATGGATGGATATTCTGGGGCCAGAGAAAAGCTTTGCAAGTCTGAGATTCCCAGACTGCATCAGTTGCTGGCAGAAGCCTGCTTTTCTCTACTTGAGCCAAGGCATGGCATTTATACGTAGTGGTCCTACTCTGTGTAAAAATCCCAGTTGACTACTTTGTCAGGTATGTTAGCATCTCTCCAGTCTAGGTGGAGAGAGTAACATGAAGCTGGAATTTCCAGAGCTTGTTCTGCCTAAAAAGCTAACTGATGGCGTTGTTCTGCATAGCCTCCTCATTGTGAGGGCTCTGCATTGGGCCAGGCAAATCCACTGAGGATTTCAGAAGCAAAACCTCTTGGCTGATGGGAGCTTTCTAAAGGAAAAATCTCTAACTTGCTGACCTGGGTGGGCAGGAACTCTACAGTGACCATGTGAGTTATCTCCTGTGTCTTCCAAACAATGCTGGCATCTGTTGCCAAGATTTTGTCCTCAGAGGAATAGGAATTGACTTGCCTAGTGAACAGATGGAAGTTGATGGCTTTGATTGGTTTATAAACCACTTTTAAATCCTTTGTGTAGTGTTGTACTGAGTCATGCTGGTGAGCTTCTCCTGCCATCGCCTTATGTACATCCTGGTAACACACTCCCAGTGTGAGTTGCTCCTAGTTCACTACATGGTACACCACCAACTGCAGAAGTCACAAGAAGATAATTTGCAAGGCTAATGGAGCATATTTCCTAAAAGGTACATAGATGAGAAATCAGTGATGACCACTGACACATTCACGTGTGAAGAGGAAAGCATGACATCACATAAATAAGGAAATAGCACATGGAGCTGTAAAGACCAGACAAGAAACGACCAGGTGGTGAGACAGTTGAAATCGTCATGGAATACAGTTGGTGAAGAAGCAGGTTACACTGGAATGAGAAGGGGTGCACACAAATATTTCCCTGAAGTTGCAGGAATTAGCTAAAGCAAGACTAAAATGCCTTTGCTGAAATTAGATTTACACCGTGTAGAGCTTTGTCATATGGATGTGGTTTCATTGAATCAGGACAAGATAGCTTTAGTCTGGAAGCAGTTTATTTTTGTAGTCAAGTTTCTTTGGTTTTACACACCAGATTACTTAAATACGGTATATTTCAAAGTGTATCAAAATGTGTATTTCGAAGCTGTATCAGCAACGGCCAGAAGTCAGCAGAGAGGCAGGCAGGCTTTTTCTACTGCACTGATATGTCATGAAGCTTGAAAGGTCGATACTTGAATTATTCTCTCATTAGAAATCAGTAGAAAAGTGTTGGGTTTGTAATACAAGGGAGGGCCCTGACCCGACCTCACTGAAGGACCAAATACTATATTTATTTTTACATTTGTATTTAACTTTCATAGAATAGATAGAGTCAGTGATGCAGGGTGGTTCTGGATCTTGTTCAGCACTTAACAGGAACGTTACAAGGTGGATTAACAATATGGTCATTGTGTGCATTTCTGCTGAAACCATCTTGTGGGTTGATGCATGTTTGATGTGTCACTACTGCTGCAGCCAGCAATTGGCAGTTGACTACTAAAGAGAAAAAGCCTTTAATATTGAAGTTCTGTGTCATTTTTCTATCTGTACTGAGAGTTGCAAAGCTTCAAAAATAATAATTATGATCATAATAATGTATTTTAATTAACTTCATAAATCATGCACAAATAAGATCTTTCTTTCCCATGTCAACAAGTGTGCTGTGACATGTTAAACCTTCAAAGCAGTATTCAAATTGAGCCTAAATAATGTATAGGCAGTGCACTGTCCTTTGTCCAACAATGAGTACAATAAACGGTGTGGAGATATCAGAGGAGCAAAGAGTTTGCATTTATTGAAGCATTTATCAATGCAGCTTATATTTGCATTTATTCATATGATTCAAAAGTACTACCAAATCTAGAAACATGCATGTGTTTGCCTCATTCGGGTGTGGTCTAACTTAATGAGATAGCGGAGAGATGAAGAAAGGCATCTGGATTTATGTTTCTAAAACCCCTCACAATATGTGGTACCAGTAATGACAGAAATGGGAGACAAGATTACACTGGCATCTTTTCCACCCAAAGTGTTAATGTCAGAGTCATGAGTAATCAAATGGCTACAGTAATTACCTAATCTGCTCCCTGTATTTGTATTGCTTGAAATGTATTTATAATGCTGCTGTCGCCAAAGGATTTGTGAACATTTGCTTTAGGAACGGCTCCTACACATTCTGTATGTGCAAACAGGCCTTTTGGGTATGCGTCATTCCACCGACTTCATCAGAACTGTGGCGGAGAGGGGCAGGTTTGCAGAGCACAGTGTGGATCCATGCGAGATGCTTGGGCTGATGTGTGTTATCTCCTTTTGCTGCTGCTACCATGTTTTTGTTAATGCTAAGCAGCTTCACCAGCATGCAGTATTATCCAGACTATACTGTTTCCAATAGCCATGCATAGAATGCTTTGGGTTGAAAGGGACCTGAAAGATCATCTAGGTCCCAGACCCCTGCCATGGGCAGGGACACCCTCCACTAGACCAGGCTGCCGAAAGCCCCATCCAACCTGGCCTTAAATGCCTCCAGGGATGGGGCTTCCACAGCCTCCCCGGGCAGCCTGTTCCAGTGCTTCACTACCCTCATAGTACAGAATTTCTTCCTAATATGTAACCTAAACCCACCCTTTTTCAGCTTAAAGCCATTGCCTCTGGTCCTATCACGACAGTCCCTGGTGAACAGTTCCTCTTCCAGTTTCCTGTAGGACCCCTTTAAGTATTGGTACACCGCAATTAGGTCACCCTAGAGCCTTCTCTTCTCCAGACTCAACAAGCCCAGCTCTCACAGCCTGTGTTCATAGGAGAGGTGCTCCAGCCTCTTGATCATCTTTGTGGCCCTTCTCATGGCTAGCTTACAGCTTTGTCCAAGGCATTGCATTTTGCCATAAAACCATAGCCCTAGGTTAGAGGAGTTGCATCTAGGAGACAGAAGAGGCTGGAACTGATGATCACCAATCAATGCCAGAATCTAAATAGCAGCTTCTTTGCAGAGGCTCAAGCCTGCAAGTACTAACTGCTGAATGATCAAAGAAAGTGAGCATTTGTAAGAACTATGGACCTTCTATTTGTAGATGTGTATCTGTGTGTGCTTTGCATGTACCACATTCCTGCTGATAGAAATAATGTGATAAAATGAAGTTTCATATAATCAAAAGCCTAGCTCTCTGAAGTCAGTGCTGTTGACTGACTTCATTTCCCTGGGTAAGAACCCTAAGTAGATCTTTTAGGAAGCCTACCATGCCAAACATTGTGTTTTGCTTAATCCTGTACTTGTCCTTTATGCAGTACTCCCTTTGACGTCAGTGGAAACTTGACATATGAGCGTGCAGAGGAATCAGGCTGATTTTTTTTTTATAGTAAGATTAAATGGAAGGAAGCGGTCTAAAAAATACAGAAATCTTCCTACAACATAAAAGCATATTTTCTACTTCATTCTTCAAGGATCCTTACCTATCTGGGTTTGTCTGTGCATTTCTGAGAGGCTGTCCGCACATGTGCACAGCGCAATTGGCACATTTAAAAGTGATTGCTGGAAAGTGCCTATAATGAGCAAACAAGGAATCCCTAATATATTTCTAACACGTGTATTTCCATTTGCTGTTCTACACCACATACGCCACAGCCACTTCTAAATAACTTCTTTAAGTACAGTTTTGCCTTGGCATTTCCATTTTCTGGTCTCTCAGTCATCTTGACTTGAGGCACGCGAACGTGAGAGGACACACACTGTGTTAATCAGCAATAAGCTTTAAATGTTTTCTGCTTACACTCAAAGGGGTCTGAGAAATGCCTCTAGGTTTTTATAAGCAATTCCCCACTTGGTTCCTTTCTCTATTAGCAACAATAACCACATTGTATGAATAGACTTCCTTCTCTCCACACCCCCCCACACCCCCCAAATAAAAACAAATGACATTACATTTTACAATGCTCAATGTAAATGATGGAGTCATTCGGGTGGTGTTATTCTGGATTTACAATAAACTCCCTGACAACAGAATTTGGACCTCTGTGGTTGAATCACAACAGAATAAAATTAAGCCCATATTTTAATAAACCCCCTTAATAAGAAAACAGGATAAAGTAATATTGTAAACTAACACCATTCCCATATCAAAATTCGCTCAGGGCAAGAGGACTCAGAAAAGCATTGAACAGCATCGTCTGCAAACCCCCTCAGGAACGAGTTTCCCCACGGGGACAGTGCAGGACGAGGAGCCCGGGCACGTACCCACGATTCGCCCGGTGGCGAGGGGCTTGGCGAGGTCTGGTCCCTCCTGCCCTGCGATAAAACACCCCAGCGTTGAGCAATATAAAAACATCTAAAATATGTATTGCTTAATTTTATTCTCGCGTGTCCGTCCCCGGGAGCGGCAGCTGAGCCGCTCTCACGGGAAGTATTTTATTCCCGAAATGTGAAGGGCGAATATAAACCCGGCTCTGCCCGCTGCCTCCTCCGAAAGCGGTCAGGGGAAAAACCCAACCACCACCCAAAATCACTGTCTAGGGGTAAGTAACAACGTCCTCATTTTTCTGAAGCGTGACCATAGCCCCCTCGCTAAGCGCGCCTATCCCCGCCTCCGAATCCCCTTTAATCCCCTCCGAAACCCGGCACCCACGCAACACCCCTCGCGGCGGGGCAGGGCGCAGGTTCCCCCTCTCCCCCCCGCTAAATAACTGCCCTGGCTGCGGAGCCTTCCCCTCCGCCCCCAGCAGGGAGCAGCAGGAGATCGCAGTGCCGCTCCCCCGCACACGCACGTACACACACACGCGCGCGCACACACACACACACACTCGCACTCTCACACGGACGCAC
>VZTU01012282.1:25494-101330 GCA_013400835.1 Zapornia atra
CGGGACGTGCCCGCTGCGCGTCGCGCCGAGCCCTTGCTCTGAACGGGAGCGAGTTCCGTGGCGGTTTTTTTTCTTTTTCCTTCTGTTTTGTTTTTCTTGTTTTTTTCTTCTTCTTTTAACCTTGAGATGCCACTTGCGCCTGAGCCCGGCGCGCCGCGCCACTTGCCTGGAGCATCTTCTGGTTTCCTCCTGTCATTCCTCTACTTCGGTTGCAGCGCAAGGAAGCGGGGTGGGGAGGGGGGAACGACGCGCTGCTCCGGCGGGCAGGGGTGGTCTGGGAGGGCGCCCCGCTAGAACCCCAGCGCTCAGAGCTGCGCGGTCCCTGCCCTCGTCCCCAGGTGGTGTTTCCCCTCGTCTGTGTTCCCAGCACCGGCAGCCCGCAGAGATGATCTAGATAGATGCTAGATGATCCAGAGGTGGTCTACTGATGCTAGTGTTGAAACATCCCGAATTTTAGAGTGAGGGTTATCATTTGTATCCCACGAGCTTCGTGTCTTTTCCCACTGAGCTGCTTTACACTGTCTTGCAGGACCCGCTCACTGGCACGAACACTTCCCCATCGCCAATGGAGAGCGCCAGTCCCCAGTTGCCATCAGCAGCAAGTCCGCCAAGTACGACTCCTCTCTGAAGCCCCTCAGCTTCAGTTACGATGCTGGCACAGCCAGAAACATAGTCAACAACGGGCACTCCTTCAACGTGGAGTATGATGATTCTTCTGACAAGTCAGGTGAGACCTCATCTTCGTGATGTGGGGGTCGAGATGGGAGAAACTGCTGCTAACATCGCTACTGAAATGTCTGCTGAGGCCGGAGGGGCTTTTTCAAGCCAAAAAAGCACCGAAGGGTTATGGCTTCAGTAAAGTCAGGATTTAGCTCTTAATTCAACTTCTTACATGGCTCATTTAGACCCAAGGAAAAATGAGTTCCCATTTTAAAAATTCAAAAATCTGAAACGTCAAACTAAGCATTTATTGGCAGTTTTGAGCTGCCCTACTCTAAACTCCAGAAAAGTCTATTGCTTGGGTTTTTTTATTTAAATCGGAAGGATTTGGATAAGGGCTCAGCTGTGGAGGAAAGATAATAAAAGATGATTATTTGATAAGAACATCATACCGACCAAATGGTTAAAAGAAGAGGCAAAATACATCATAGGAAGAAATTTGCTGTAAAATAACAAAGCATTACAGTGAACAACTTGAAGTAGAAATAGTTTGGAAATAGTTCTGCTGGTTATCAAAATATTATTTCATATTTCTGAAGCCAATATGCTCGCAGGTTAGCACAGAAACAGAGGAATGTTTAGAAAATACCTCTTTGTTCTTCTGTAATAAAAAAAAAATATTCCTGACATTTCTCAATGCTGGGCTTTTTAGATGAAAATTATGTATCTGATGCATTCCTATGAAGTTTGCTAGCAGGCAGATGTTCCGTGGCGTTTTACTCTTCTCTGTACTGTATGGTGAAATTAAGCCCTGAATCTTGAAAACCTTTTAGTAACCCTTACTGAAATCAAGCCAGTATTGATGGGCAGGCAGAATCCAAGCCACAGTTACAACAACAACTGTAGGTTGCCTTTAATTGTAGTTTTTCTGCTAGCTAAATTTGCAGAAATCATCACCCTGCTACAATGAATGTGCCTCTATTTTTAATTTAGCAAAAACAATCCCATTGTAAGTTACTGCCTTCTCTAGACACTGCCTGATTTAACTTGCTTGAGCAAATGCCCCATTTTTCTTAAGTGTTTTGTTGGCAATGTCATTTAGGGAATGCTGCTGAAAACAAATGATCCATGCCTACTGAAAATGTGAAGTTCTTGCAGGTAATGCAATACAACAGTATAACAGACATTCAGCCTCACAATAAGAATTTTACTTCATATTTTTATTACAGTCTTTCAACTGAACAGGATTAAGTGGTCAGCTGTAAGTGTTCAGTCATAAACACACATAGCTCTGTATAGTTTACACAGGGCATCTACACTAATATTTGTATTATTAAAAAAAAAAAGGGGGGGGAGGCATTCTGACTTCTTAGTGTTTATTTTTCTGAAGCACTGAGGAGCTACAGGAGCTGAACGCATGTTCATTTTAACGGTATCAGGGGGGATAAGGTAAACGATTCAGTGTACAAAAAAAAAGGGATCATGTTTTTCCCAGATAGGTGCGAGTCAGCTGTCACTGTTACCCTGCTCGCACTGAGCCCAGAGGAAGCAGGTTCAGGTCCTCACAGTATAACAAAACTGTTATGTGTTCAAAAATTGTTACGTGTTCACTTTGTGCATTCCTAAGTTTGGAAAGACTGGAAAAACTAGGTTTATTTGGTAACTTAGGAGGTTAAAAGATGGCAGGAACATGAAATAATCTAAAGAAATGTCTGTAGGAAAATGCTTTTTATGAGAAAAGTCGGTGCAGAACCAGAACATCTGTGACAGGGATCCTCTGACAGATACGCAGTGACACAGCTTTCAGAGTGGGAGGATAGGAGATGCAAGTAGAAATATTCTCAGAAGCTGTATTGGTGAATCAGAAATTGATTATTCTTTAGGAAAAAACCATTGAACAGATCTTTCTGAAGCCAGGTAAGGGTGGATCCTTCGGTATCACGCTTCTTATTGAGAATTACAGTGCATAGCACCTACCTGGCAGCACACTTAATGGCTTCATTTGTATGCAGTTAACTAGGTAACCTACTTTCCTTACACTAAATAGAGCTGTCTTTGACTTGACTGTGCTCAATTCACTCCTATTTCTGCATTTGAGACTAGCTATAATGTATATACCAAATTCTTGGTTAGACGTCACACCAACAGTCGCATGGAGAAGCTGTGAGAGACTGTGATGTGCTGCTATGTTTTATAGAAGACTACAAAATAAAATCCTGTAAATGCTTCCAACAGGCTGTATCCCTTGCTCCTATGAGCTGTCTCATATGCAGTAATGAATTATCTATGGTAGTAGGCACAAAATGAAGTAATAAGCTCCTTGTTTGTGAATAATCTTTAAGAAGTGAGTAGTTGCACACAGAGAAGTAGATCCATTCATTAAGAATCTTCAGGTTTGTAACTGACGCTGAATTAAATCAAACAGCAGTTCTAGGTACTCCTGTCTGTTGATGACAGTGTGGAAAACGTGTTCTTGCAATGAAAACTACAGGTAGCAATAGCATGGTAAAAATAAGGAAGAAAGGGAAAGATGAATGTTTGGCTAAAACTCTTTGGAAATAGCTGTTAACTCCTTATGTATTTTCCGAATCAAAGCAGGCTAAGTGTACTGTGGAGCATAAGTAACAACAGGTAGATATCGGAATGATCAAAATTGTGATGCAAAATATTTTCCCCCAAAATAAAAGGCTCTTCCCCCAAACTATACACACATAATGTAACAAATATACATATGAGAATATGTAGTATAAAGCTTCTGCCCATATTTATGGAAAAACAAAACATTTAAGAGAAAAAATAGGATTTCTTAAGATGATGTCTCATCTATATTCTTTAGCATAGTAAGGATGTAAAATAAAAGTTTAAATTTTTAAACAAAAATAATCTATGTGCAAAATAATTATAATATATGTGACTAAGATATCTTCACAGAAGAATTTTTTTCTTCTTTACTCTCAGAAGTTCTTTTTACTACTAGGTGGAGCTTTACAGACATAACTCTGAGATTGCAATGATATCTGACTTACACAATTGTTTCTTACAATGATGTTTTAACATAGAAATTATGTTAAAATCCTTATTATAGCTTTGTAACCCAACTCTGGTCTAATTTCTTGTTAATTTCCTTAGATGTGCTTAGATATTACTAATCATGCTTAGAAAAACCCTTACCCCCAAATCTTTAATTTTGGTTCTTCTACTACAGCCTTTGAATTTCGTGGGTTATATGACAGCTGGTATATTCCAGAGTACACTTTTAAAAGCTCAGTCAGTTCCCAAAGTGAGTCCCCTTCGTATTTCACAGGTGCTAGTTGGTAGGAATGGTGTATGGAAAGGAAATCACAAGCCATCATTCCCATGTTTATAAACAGTTTTTTGTTTGCTGAAATCCCATTATCATCTCCTCAAGAGGAAAGGGTATCTTTTGTCTTGTTTCTTTGCAGTCTTGCAGAGTGTTTTCTGGGACTTGTATGTAGAAAGTGAACTTCCTCTATCAGTTGTTCCTCAGTCTCTTATCTTTCCGTTCTTGCAGTTGCTTTCATGGGTCTCATGTCCACTGTCTTTTAATAATAAAAGGTGAAATATTTGTAGGTATTCATCTTTAAAATTTCTGTAAAGAAAAGTAAAAATTCATTATGATAAAAGCATCACTAGAAATAAAAAGGCAAACTCAGGTTCATCCACTCTTGTACATGGACGGTCAGGTCCCAGGATTCAAGTGAAGCAAATGGTGGTGATAAACATTAAATCATAATAATGCATAATTATATTTTAGGGACTTCATAGCAAAGGAGTTATCTCGTTAAAGGTACTCCATTTATCATGTTAAACACTCTATATTGTAGTCTGCTGTAAGGACGTGTGTTGTTTCACTCGCTTTAAAAGACAGAAGTAAGCAGCAACTTCTCAGGGCTGGAAAGCCACAGGAAGTGACTTTGCTCAAGAAAGCCTCAGGAACCCAAAAGAAGATTTAGTAACATACTTACAGCACATTCTCTATGTAAGTTTCCTAGAAAACTTTTCAGAATTGAACTAAAGTCTGAAATTCAAATGGGAAATGCTCACAGCAGTAGGCACTGTACTCTGTCTTTTCTGACCATGTGTTTGATGAGCTTATAAATGGCAGAAGGCAATGAGTAGTTCCTTTATTCCATAACAAGAATTCTAAAATATTTTATTTTAGCACCTGAAAGAAGTGAATTGCAACTATAGTTTAAGGGTCTACGGATATTACTAAATGTACTGGTAACTTCTGCTTGTGGACAAGTCTTCTAATCGTTTCCTTTTCCTTCCTTGCTGAGGTACATTGCTGAGGTAGAGATAATACTGAAATCCAAAACTGACTTTCAAGTAAACACATTTTTGCAAACATTAAATCATAGTAGAAATTAGAGTATGGTGGGATCTAGGGAAATGAAACACTGTTGGGGGTGTTGATGGATTGATGTGAAGCTCAACATGAGCTGTCAGTTTGTACTTACAGCCCAGAAAGCCAACCATATCCCGGGCTGCATCACAGTGTGACCAGCAGGTCAGGGGAGGTGATTCACCCCCTCTGCTCTGATGAGACCCCACCTGAGGTCCCCAGTACAAGAAAGACATGGAGCTGTTGGAGCAAGTCCAGAGGAGGGCCACAAAGATGATCAAAGGGCTGGAGCATCTCTCATATGAAGACAGGCTGAGAGAGTTGGGCTTGTTCAGCCAGGAGAAGAGAAGGCTCCAAGAAGACCTTCTGTAGTGGTATTCCAGTACCTAAAAGGGTCCTGCAGGAAAGCTGGAGAGGAGGGGCAGTTTACAAGGGCATGTAGTGATAGGACAAGAGGTAATGGGTTTAGACTGAAACAGGGTGGATTTAGATTAGATATAAGGAATAAATACTTTACTATGAAGATGGTGATGCCCTGGCACAGGTTGTCCAGAGAAGCTGTGGCTGCCCCCTCCCTGGCAGTGTTCAAGGCCAGGTTGGATGGGGCTTTGAGCAACCTGGTCTAATGGAGGGTGTCCCTGCCCATGGCAGGGGGTGGGGGAGACTAAGTGGTTTTTGAGGTCCCTTCCAACCCAAACCAGTCTGTGAAAATAGCATATTTACTGTATTTGATCTTGATACTACTACACCTTGGGAGACTTTAAGTAGTTAGAATCAAGTATTTTACCCAATTCTTCCTATACTTGTAAATATTAATGAGGAAGCTTCGGCTGTCTTGAATTATGACTTGCTGGAAACAAACCAATGTATTTTGTTAGATTTGTTATTCAATAGCCAGTGTGTTGGCACTGCTTGGTTGGCAGGGAGCTACTCTGAAAATAATGCCACTGTTGCTCTTTTCCTACACTTCTGCCTCAGTGGGTAAATTGAGGAAGAAACACGCAGTTCTGCTGTCCTTAAGGCACAATTTGTATTCCATGTCACTGCTACTGGGCTATTTTTAGGCTTCCCAGCTCTGAAGAAGTAACATTAGCTATGCATTAGCATTAGATGGTTGGACTTGATGATCTTGAAGGTCTTTTCCAACCAAAACCATGATTCTATGTCAGAATAATATTGCATGTTACCAGTATACAGTGACGGATTGAAAATGCACAATACTCTACCCTAAGCCATGTGTTGGCCTCTCTGAAACAGATACCAAGGAACTGATTGCCAATAGCTCATAGTATTCAGGTGCCTGCCCATGTGTCACAAGTACTTTTGTTCACTGGCTGGCCTACAAAGTCAGAGGTCTCAGAGCGTGTATGATCATCAAGTCATTTTTCTAGGGAGCTGGGATCACCAGAAACAGCAAAACCTATGTCAGCAGGTGACTTGAGAGTAGTTCTGGAGGTTCCAGGAACTGGAAAGCAAGACCTGGGCTGGGCTCAGTCCTGCACGTTTCAGTCCATTTCTTTAGAGCCCAAAGGTGCCCTTCACTTGCATGTTAAAAAACACAAGAAAAACAAAATGAAAAAACTTGATGTAGCTTCTGAGTAGAAATTTGGGATGAATTGTGTGTTTAGGAATCCCAGCAACTTCCTTCCCTTCTTCCAAATTCCTCCTCTGGAGGTGCTTTTAGTGTAAAACCAGGAGAAACTGGCCAGCTGCTATCAGCTAGGGCCACTTGGAAAAGTTTATTTTTAAGATGTAATGAAGCTGCAGGCCAGGTGTCACTGACTACTCTTCCCAGCTGATATGTTTGTTCATTTACTTACAGGTATGAGGGACTGCTGCATACTTAGAGGCAGTGGTCACACCTTGTTTGTTCGTCCTTCATTAGATCTCAGTTTTGCATGAACGTCTTGTCCAGAATGCAATTTTCAGTACTGTAAGCAGTCACTGAGATTAATATTGTAGCTATTACCATCAGAAATTAAACTGATTGTTACCTTTAAGAGAATTCTGATGCTTCCAAGAAGGTTCTTACAAAGTCATTGTCAGCTCATATGGTGTGAAACTTGAGGATTGAAGGCTGATCAGGTACTCTCTACAGCCCCTTAGGACGCTCAGAGAATCTCCATTTAAGAGACTACATGAGAAATAAACTCCACTGCTCCCAGGGAGTAGGAGGAAAGTTAAGAATCTAAATGACTTTGTATACTTAAGCAGGTCAGTGTCTCTCTGGCTGCTCTCCAGTCTGGGTGAAATAGTTCGAGTGAGGTGAATCAGAATCACTGACCTACTGCCAGTACGTGTCTGCTGACCTGCTGCATTTTGGCAGATGTTTCATTCTTGTCTATCTCTGTGGAACATCCTTGTTGCCTTATCTGGCTAACCCTCTAGCAAGGTCAGAGTAGGTTGGGTTTTTTTCTTTATAGGATACCAATTACGTAGTTTTTCTCTTGGTGAAACCCATTACAGATGTTTTCTGCACGTATGATGTGTACATTTAGATGGTTGCGTGCCATCTTGCTCTCTTGCATGTTATGATACAGCGTCCTAGGAGGAATGTCTGAAAGAGATAACATAAAGAAGGAAACATCTCACTAAATGTGACGCGCTCTACTCCACATTTCACAGAAGTGGCAGCTCACCCTAACTGAACTCTTCAGTCTGTCAGACAGGGAAGCCCATCCTTGCATAAGAACACAAGGCTAATCCCCGAGTGTCCTCATAAGAGCCTTTTTTTGTGCCATTAATAGTGCATGGTGCTCAAGTTTTCTTTTTTCTCAAGTAATGCTTCATCTACTTTGTCTCCTCAAGGCCTGTTTTCTATCACACAGATGGCTGTGTATACACAAAAGCTTACAAAACATTAACACTAATGTGTATACTATGCATATATTTACATATATACCTACAACATTGTATAAGCATGCGTGTCTACTGTAGGATGGTAGAAAAATCACATAAAGAAATGTGCGTGCAAGAGGGCTGTCATCAAAGTTCGATGTTTGACATATTCTGCTGCTGTGTTTCTCTCTGTTGGAATCGCAAGTAGAACTAAGTTTCTTAAGTTTGGAGCTCTGGAGGTCTGTTGTGCTGTAGTGGGCACATTATTTCAGCTACTGGAAGGAGCTTTGCTGTGAGCGATTTCCATTTGAAGAACATTTTCTCCTTCTGCATTTTCTCAAAGTAACAGACTTCAGACTGGTATTTTTCTTGCTACCGCAATTCATATTGCAGGAAGGAATTAATTCTAGCTCATGAAACAAATCTTGTAGTTAGCCATTTCGGTTATTTCTTTGACAGGCTTCTTGCCTTGATGAGATTTGTTAGCCTCCTGCTCTGTATAGAGAGAAGGTCCCCCATAGGAGGTAACTAAATAACAGTAATCCCACAGTATTCCTGCAAAAATTCACAGATGTGGATGCTACCATGTCCTGAAAAAAAGGTATGAAGTGGTCCACAGTATCTTTTTACAAAGTTGTTCTGATCTGCAGGGGAAGGGTAACTACCCAGTGACTTGTCTTTAAATAGAGCAGTGAAGTTGTGTCAGTAAACAGCTGTCCCAGATGCAGCAAAATACCTTTTGGTTTCCTTGTGTTTCCAGACATCCTAAGAGAGTCTAATGGAGACAGCTCAAGTTCATTTTCTGTATCCAAGAAATCCCACAGACATAAATGGAATAGCTTCTGTGGTTATTTAACTTTCTGAATTAGCACTGCTAATGCTTATGCTCACCTAATTTAGAAAATATTATGAGATTGTTTAATAACAGTATAATATAATTACTAGATGCTACTAGTCTAACTTCTCCAGTAAAAGGTAGAAGGTTGAAAATGGTTGCTGTTTCTTAATCCAAGTAGAGTAGGTCCCAGTGCCTCACTGTAACATGTCAAGTAACTGTCAGATAGAAAAATAAAGTTGCCTTTTCAAGCTGTCAGCTCTTAGGCTGTTCCACATCTATGGAGACCAGGTTGCTGATGCAGATTGTGTTGAGTGGGATGAATCTATAAGAAAAGGAAGTGTTTTCCAGGTTGGCTGGTGCTGCCTTCACCCAGCATCTGAAGCTGTGCTGTATAACAGGAAGCCCAGCAACATACACATTACTGGGATGGTATACACTAACACTGATTTCAAAAGGAAAGGAGCTAATAAGGAGATGCTCGAATATGGATCAGAATTTTCCCCATTCCCAAAAAAAGGGGATGGAGAGGCTGGGCATCTATGATCAATGTGGCATGACCCAATGTTCCTGTCACACGGGACAGGGAAGGTCCTGGTGTTCACGTCTGATTCTTGATAAACTTTACTTTGCAAAAGCTGTTAGCACTTATTCATGGTGTAAAAAGTTTGAAGCTCCAACATTTCTACTTTAGCTTTTGATTTTTCCTTCTTTGGAAAGGCTGACAAGCATTTAAAAAATAACGTAGGCTAGAGTAAGAAGGGCTGTTTCTGTAATTAAACCTGCTGAATTTATATTCATTTACACTAATCTAATTATTACTTTCTTTGAATGCTCTGCTGTGAGTCAAAATATGCTAGTGCTGGATTTAAGAACCACAGAGTGAGAAAAGTAAGCAAAAACCAAAAAGAGGTTTTTCTGCATCTTTTGAGCTTTATGAGACTATAGCAAACTTTGTGTAGAAAAATAACACTGCAAATGGATTTAAGAAGACTGCATGGTTTTGCTTTTCAGCATGCTCTCCATTAATAATGGCAGATTAACCTGTGCTGCGCTAGTGCTTTCTGAGATTGAGGCATGGTGGGACCTCAGTCCATCTGTACCTGCAACGAGCAGCAAGTCCATTAGCCAAAGGAATTGAAACTGAAGCATTGCAACTCCATGGCATATTTTTTTAATGAAACATGATATTGTGCGAATTAAGTGATTTTGCATCTGTAAAGACATTGCAACATGTTCTTTCATTTTCAAAAGGAACTAACACACATTCACAGTGTCTCTTCTGAAAAAAAGTATGCCAACTTGTCCTGTGCTTGGAACAGTTACACTCACTGGCAGCCAGCACATGTAGAAATGTAAAAGCAGAGTAAGATATGTTCCTATTGAATTACTTTCAGTAGCCATTCTTTGTATCGCATAGCTTGGCAGTAGGTAGGGCGAGTCTTGGTCTGTTGACTGTTCAGTGTTGGCTTTAGTATTGGAAATTGCAAAGACTCCAGTGGAACGTATATTCAGATTTTTCAAATAGTAATAGATGTTGGGAGACTTCTAAATATATTTGCTGAAGGAGCCCCAGGCACATGCTAAATTTGTCCACTGAACCCAAATTTTGCATGTGTAAGGCACACAGTGGAAGCTAATGTGTTTATATGTATCTTACATTTAATTTTCATGTATTCCTGGTTTTTAGTCAAATCCTTCTCACCCCATTGCCAGGTGGCTTTACCTATGCTTGCATATGAACAGAATTATTCAAACCTGAACAGACAGTGACCTTTTCCTATCCCCATTTGATGTATATTTTCACACATGCACGTATTGTGTCTAGACTAATTGCAGACTTGAGAGAAAAGCATCTTTACTCCACTGAATCATTTTGTGACACATACACAGAGCACACTTACCTGTAATATCTGATGTCAACACTCTTCTGTCACTTTATCGTGTGTATATATTTTTATATATAAATTTATCTCTTAAGATTTTTAATACTTCAAATTAGATGTTAATTTTTTATACTTTTAAATATTAGCATCTTAGAGTTTTAATTGTAAATTTGAGATGCTTAGCAAAAGAACCCCAACAAACCACCACAAAACAAAACCATGACCAGTGTGAAGCCTTGCTCTAACTACTGAGATAAATAGCTCTATTTAATAGAACTATTTGTTATTGTTCCGTGCCTTAATGTTGCACTGGAGGAGGCATTGTCTGTGCCTTGAGCATTTTGCAGTAATAGGGCTTGATCCTGCATATTGTAATGGTGATTGGTCACAGTTTAAGTGCAAGGTTAAAACTAATGAGCAGAGTAAGGGAGCTCAGGGGAGCTCATGCCTGTATAATTGAAAGTGTGGCTGGGAGCTCCACCTACAGCAGTCCCATGGCTGGAGTAATGTCAGTGGAGAGCGTAAGTAAATGCCTCGTTTCTGATCCATATTAAAAATAAAAGCAAAAATAAATCTACCTCTGCAGACATTGCCATTTTGGCAATATCACCACCAGTTTTTATAAACTTGTCCTTGAGCAGCAGCAGATGGGAGGGATTAAGCAACTTGAAGTAGCATCTCTGCTCTACCTTGCTGCAACCTGTGGCTTAGCAGGTGTTTAATTTGGAACCAAAAGCATTTTACTCAATCCAATCCACCACAGGATTTGCAGGATTAAGGCCTAAATGGATAAAGTGTCTAAAATGAAGGGACAGAGTACGTTAGTAAGTGAAAGGTGATTGGTCTTCAAGTGTACTCTCATAGAACCACACTCTACATGGGCCTCTTACAAAGTCTGTTCTTGGCCTTCTTACATGTATTTGGTGACAGAAAAGTTACACCCTTAGCTTTCCCCTCGTCACTTGTAATGTTAGCATGCCTGTTCAATGGCTGTTGAGGCACTCACTGTAAAGCCACTTACAGTTTTATATGTTCATTATTGATTTTGGCGTATTGCAGCGATGTACCATTGAGGATGATCCGGGGTAGCATGGCAGCATGCAGAGCAATGAACTTGGAAGGCTTGAGATGGACACTCCTGTTTTGAAGTGCAAAGGTTATGGGAGATGCTAACAGAAGCTCTTTGCTTTGCAGTGCTCCAAGGAGGAGCTCTGGATGGAGTCTACCGGCTGGCACAGTTTCACATTCACTGGGGATCCTGTGAGGGCCAAGGGTCTGAGCACACTGTGGATGGTGTGAAGTATGATGCAGAGGTAGGGCACGCTTTACCTTCTCCAGTCTTTCATGTATAATGATGTGTTTTTATTGCTTTTTAAAAAAATATTCAATCATGTTATAGCTTCTCTACAGTTCTTCATAAAACAAGAGAATGATGGGGTTGGGGGTGTAATATTGGTACCATGCCACACCAGGACCTACTCTTTTCAAAAGCAGAGAACAAAACTGGAGGACTGCTGTAGGTTTGTTTTGTTTGTTTGTTTTTCCCCAGCTGCTTCATATCAAAGCTACTACAGAAGCAGAAAAACCTATATTACTTATTCCTGGTTTTCCTCTGCTTTCTCAGTGACTCTTGAAAATAGAAATAGAATCACCGTACCTTTGTTCACACACAGCCCCATTTCCTGGCTTGAGTTTTTAACAGAGACATTTATGTAAACAACAGGGTATTTTTGGGGCAGACTTTTTCATCTTTTGGTAGCAAAGTAAGAAGGGGAGCTGTAAAGGGAGCAGACAGCAAAGTGAGACCATGCAGGTACTCTGTAATCGCCTTGTGATTTCACATGTCCCTTGGACAGCTTAAAACCCCATATTATAGTCTCACTACAGAAATGGAATGACTGTAGTGCCTTTCATCCCACCTTTCTTTGTGTCCTGTTTAGAAACCTACCTCTGGATGCTATGACAGACTTTTAACCCTTTCATAAATGCACATCAACTGAATGAACCTGTGTTTTGCATTGCTGGGTGAAAGAAATGGCCTCAAAAATTCATCAGCTCTGCTGTTTTTTTCCTGAGCTATAAAGTAGCTTTTGTCTTATCTGAGAAACTTGCCATTGCCTCACACCTGTTTGCAGTACCATAACTGCCTGCTCAACTTAACTTCCAGATCTCTGGGGCAATAATCAGATAAACTTAAATTAGATAAAACATGGAAATAGGAAGGAAAGCAATTTCCTGGATAACATAACCTCGAAATTAATTTCATATTCTTTTCAAAGGTTTTCCAGAAAAGGACACTCCAGATTGTGGGTCAGATCTGTAATTAGTATCTCATGACACTAGAAAATCATGTCTTTCAGTGATGATAAGAATTCCAGGATAACAGGAGGTTCACCAGGCTAAAAACAGAATGATAGAGCCACAGTTTGCATTTAAAACTCGTCTGGGAATAAGAGTGAGAAGCAAAATAAAATGCATGACAGAAATCTCTTTGCATAAATGAAACTTGAAAGTAGATGAATGATTCAACAAATTCTTAACTGTACATAAAAGTTTTTAAATCTCAGCAGTAAAACACCATCTGCTCTTAATGTTTAATAAATTACTTCCCTGAATCCTCATTTGTAAAATATTGTGGATGGAATATCATGTTCACAGTGCTGCTTGTTTTCTTGCTCCCAGCTCCATATTGTTCACTGGAACGTAAAATATGGTAAATTTGCTGAAGCTGTGAAGCATCCTGATGGTTTGGCTGTGGTAGGCGTCTTCATGAAGGTTAGTTAAAGTTTTGCTTTTCTATCATTTGAATGAGTCCAGTATGTTCATTATACTGGGGAGGGGGTATGGGACAATCGAAGAGCCTGAAATATATATTAAGGCTGCATTATGTTATGCATAAACCCAGAGTAAACTAGATAATGCTCCAGATTTTTAGCTTTCTGTATGTAAAAAATAGCACACCAGCCATGGGGTATGAATGCATAGTATAGCACATGCTTGCCTTCATCATGACAGTGATGCTGCTGTTAGCTCCTGTCAGTGAAAGGTGATGCGCATCACTGACAAAGTTGTGTGTGTGTGAGAATCTGCAGTGGAGCAGCCTAAATAACTCCTATTTCCCTGTCACTGTTAAATTTGTCCAGAGCATTTTGTCTTAGTTGAACTGTCTTCACAGTTAGTTGGAAAAGCCGCCTGTGCCCCAGCAGTGTGCGTTCTTGCCTGGCCTCACTGTATTTCATTAGGAGGGTGACTCTTAGGAAAAAAGAACGGCTCAAGTCCAAAAATAAATGCACACACTGTAAATCAAACTAATTTTATTCTGTCCAGTGTCCTTGGCTGACCCATTTGTGCTGTCTGTCAACTGGCATGATTTTACAGAGAGTTCAGTCGCTTTTGCTGTTATGTAATGAAATGGTGCTGGGAAAATGTACTATAAAATGTTTCCTTGAGAACTATAAGAGAAAACTGAAGGTGACGTGGGAGTGCATTGTTATTTTCTGTTCATATGTGTTGTGTTACAGGTAGGAAATGCCAGGCCTGAAATACAGAAAGTTGTGGATGCTCTGAACTCCATTCAAACCAAGGTAATATTTGCTGTCTGTGTGGATTGACATGAATCGTAACTATGCTGTGCTGTTGTCTTCAGAAAGTGTATTTTTTTAATTCTGTCCAGTCTGCTGCATGTATGAAAGTAAAACAAACCTTCCTGCTGTCAGCACTGATGCTCCTGTAATCCCAAACACAAAAGAGATTCGAATGAAGTTGTGGTAGAGAGCGAGGAGTAGTAGAAACAGAGATAATTTTGTATCTTTGGCTACCTTTGTCTTTTAACTGCATTTAAACCTGTAGGGAAGGATTCCTCTTCCTAATCTAAACCACCCTCCTAGGTCTCCTTTCTGGTCAGTGGTGTTTCCCATCTTCTCTGCATCTGTGGGATAATTTTTTTTTTCCCTTCAAGAAGGCGTGCTTCTCTTGTCTATATATAGAGGGACTCCAGATAAAAAGCTTGAACAGGATATATAACTCTCAAGTGGGATTTAAAAAAAAAAGCCTTTCTGTATTTTAAGTACTGTGTGAAGCATATGTGTGATCATAATGAGATGAGTTATGAGAACCTAAAAGGACATACTGAGTAATTAAGTACCTTCATAGTGGTAAAGGCCTATGGCAATAAAAAATCTGGACAGGAAAGGTGAAGAAAGAGACTATGTTGTGATCTTTGTCATCTGACTCCCTTTGAAGTAAATGGATGTTTCCATTTACTGCAGTAGAGTCTTCTAACGGGGTATCCCGTGTCCTCTGTTTCCAGTGCCATCAATGTACTTGGCATCTGAAATATCATTGTTCCTTTGAGCAGGGTCAGATTATATCTCTAGGAGCAAGGAACATAAATTCAGAATTTGAAATGAGAAACATTGTCTTGAAAGTCTTATAAGAAATACATTGCTGAAAGGCTTTAATTCCAGATGTATTGTCAGAGGCACTCAGCACGGCATGCCTAGCTACGTTTCTGCCTTTTTCTGAATGTGGAACTGCCTGTAGGAGACTTTACTGTAGGCCCAGTGTGCGTATGTGGTCTCTCCCCTGATGTTTTCCCACCTACTTTCTTTATTGTAGGGGAAGCAAGCTTCTTTCACAAACTTTGACCCCACTGGGCTGCTTCCAGCATGTAGAGACTACTGGACGTACCCTGGCTCCCTGACCACCCCCCCACTGCTGGAATGTGTCATCTGGCATGTTCTGAAGGAGCCCATCACTGTCAGCCCTGAGCAGGTAGGTCTCCAGTGGATGGTGTCAGTAGATGAATGCAGAAGCCATTTGCTTTTGTTCAGCCTTCCTGGTGATCTTTGAAATGAGGGTTTATGTTACTGCAGAGCTCTGTAGGGTATCAGCTAGCATCGCATATCAAAAATTACCTACCTGAAGCGCTTATCCTCTTCTGGTAGGACTCTTCTTCTGGGTGTGAGGGTAGAGTTTGCTGTAAAATGTGAGGCTGTTATCCATATGGACACAATCCAGAGAAAATTTGGTGGGGGTTAAGAATTAAATCACACTTTCCAAGTACGTGATTAGAGTTGCCATGTGGTAAAAATCTGAGAAATTTTGTAGCATGCACAAAAGGACCATTTCCAGGTGCAGAGTTAGTCTAGCACGTATTGTGAGCATCAGCAGGTTTGCTGCCCATGCACAAGTTGCCTATCTGGGTATACATACTGAAAATACAGGGTTCACCCAGCATCTGGAGAGCATGTATTCTGTATCTGCAGTCATACACAGTAGATCTGTAATTAGATTGTTGGTTTTTCCAGCATTTCCAGGACACAGAGCTCATTTCACAAGTTCTGTTCAGCGCAGAACAGACTGGGAAATCCCACGCTGAATAGTGACAATCCTAACAGAACTGCATTGTTTGGAAGAAAGAAAACTTGCAGATTCCAGAAGTATGCTGCCTGAAAAAATAACTTCTTCTGTTGAGCAGCTTGAGGAGGATAGTCTCCCTAGTAGGAAAGAGTTTGTGCCAATTAAACCACTCCTGGCCTTAGCTTTCTGCCCCATCCATTAGTGAAATTACATGGAGGCAAGACTCCATCCTTGGGTTTGCATCTGTGTGCTTGGGAGATATAAATAGAATCTAGAGCCTATAAATATAAAGTAGCCCTGAAGGGCTTTAGTTTACCCTTCAAAATCTTAAATCCCTTTTATCAAGGGCAGGCACATAATTCTAGGCATTTTATTCAGCTGATGGGAAAAAAGTGCAACTGAGTTGTTGTGGGACCTAACGTAATAAAAGATAAAATAAATGACAATTAGGAACTATTGGAAGTAATAATTATAGCAATAATTACCATTAATAAACTGCAAGGGAGCATTAAAGTTGACAGTATTTACTTGTTCTAAACTACTGGTATTGCTAATTGATAATCCAAGGTTTGCAAATACGGTAACATTGCAGGGAAGCAGTGTATCCACTAAATATATAGAGCTGTTTTTCCTACTACACCTACTTCAACCACCTACAAGTGGTAAAAGACACCACTTGTTTTGCCTACACGCAACCTCCATATTACCGTCAGCACTACAGAGATGGATTTGAGATCAAAACTGTGTGTGGCAGCTTGCCTTTTCATTCGAAATGAGAAACCATAAAGCAGAGTAGTGACACTGGGTTTGAGTTGAGCAGGTTTTCTGGAGATAGAGGAAAACTCTGCATTCCAGAAGGGTATAGTGAGCCTGGTATCACTTGCAGTAGTGACACAGCAGTGCTTGACAGAGGTTGAGCTCTGAACTGTTCTGGTCGGTCCTGGAGGTAGAGCCCTCTCCTGAGTTGGTGACTGCTGAGGGCCTTCGTCCTTGACTGAGGCAAAGCCTGGCCTGCAGCCTGACTCTTATAAATTCCTGTATCCCACCTTCATACTTTTGTCAGCAGTTCTAGCTGTCTCTGACATCACTGACTGGGGGCTGGTTATTGTTTTGGCACAGTCTCTTTCTTTGTTTTGGAGATGCCCTCTTGGACATCAGGGTGCTTCTCTTACAGCAGACCATGCAAACCCCCTATTTTACTTCAGGAACAAGCACTGTAACCTTACAGGATGCTCTGGTTGATGTGGAGCAGTTTTCTCTCAGTACTTGAAAATCAAGATGATCTCTAATTTGGCTGCTGTAATTTGAGTCAAGGATATTGTCCTTTTTTTTTTTTAATTTCAACTGGGTTAAAAAAAATCCAGCTTTCAAAGGAAGTAAAACATATGACTTCCAAAAGTTTCTGAAAGTGTTTCAATTCAGATCTGGATCAAGGACAAACAGCTCTTTGTCTGCAGAATATGTGTGCCTAGGTCTTTGTTTTCTGTGCTTTCTTAGTTCTTCTTGCCGGGACATTTTGTGGACAGGAGAGTCTGTGTCAAGGGCCAGATATGGTGCGGATGAAGTAGAGAAACATGTGAATGGTCATGCCATCTCTAGGCCATAGGTGATGGAAAGCTTCGAGTTGGACCTCTGGCTCGGTCCTAAGGTGTGTAATTTGAGTAATCCTGCTGAAATGAGCATGCCTGTGAGATGTTTGTGCCTTTTCCCACAGATGTGCAAACTCCGTGGCCTTTGCTTCAGTGCTGAGAATGAGCCCGTGTGCCATATGGTGGACAACTGGCGCCCGTGTCAACCTTTGAAGAGCAGAGAAGTCAGAGCTTCCTTCCAGTAACCTCAGCGCCGAGTGTGTTAGAAATTGCTGTGTTTGTGAGGAGCCCCTTTTGCTAAGCACAAATCAAACCTTTGCCATGTGTGCCCTGGCAACATCTTGTCTCCCAGATCCATTCTTTCTTTTGCTCTGTGTCTAAAATGCCAGCTAATGAAATACAAAAGGCTCTCTGCCAAATAGGAAAGGGTTCTTAAGGTGTGTGGGGTTGGGGGTGGTGGCTGTGTGCATTTTGGTGACTATTGCTGTGACTGATACTTTGGCATGACAGTATGTTGGGAGAGGGTAGGGTGATAGCAAAATAAGCCATTTCAAGAAACCTCATCCACGGGTGTGATAGAACACATAACTAATGATAACTTGAAGCTTTGTGAAAAGCACAGGAATACAGAATAAAGGTATGATTTAGGAAAAAAAAGTATTTTGAGGAAATAAAGCAAAATGAATATTGAGAATTAGATTTAGATTTTAAAAAACTGACATGTAAATATTTTTAAGACTGTTTTACACTTTTACTCATGCTATCAACAATCTTGATTATGTCTTAATGGTAGTGTTGGATTTTTTTTAATTAAAAATATCTGGAAGTAAGTATTATCTTTCCAAGTTGTTATTACCATAGAAATAATGCAAAATATCTTTTCACTGAAATAATATATGATCTAATTTAAAGAGGAAAATAATATTGTATTTTAGATAACTTCTCTAATAAATCTATACTTATATTTTTGCTTCCATGCTGCTGTTTTAATTCCAGAATGGAGTTGCTAATCTGTTTGTGTTGTTGCATGTTAAACATAGTTGCTAAACATACCATATATTGGGAATTGGCTTTGACACTGAAGAGGGATGCATGCCTATATGGATGTGTTTGTAAATTTTCTCTGTAGGTTGCTGATAGCAGACGGAAGTGTTAATGTTGAGCAATCGGCACATGTTACCATCCGAGCTGACTGTGTAAGAAAAGATCCCCTCAGGAATTTTGCACAATATCATACTGAAGAATGGGCTTCTCCAAACTCTTTGCTTAAACGCTGCTTAAAACAAGGCACCTCATCTTTATTTCAGAACATCTATGCAGTCTGCTTCTCCAACTAGACCAGATCTGTCAGGACTCTTCCACAAGTGTTTTGAGTTTTAACCTCATGATATTATCCTATATGAATGATTTCAACAGAAACATTGCTCAGCAGACAATAGCTTCCAATAACTTCCATTGCTAGACCCTCACCAGCTGATTGTGTTTTCATGAACACACATGCAGTAGATACCTAAATAAAAATCTCTTCTAAATACACAGGATCCAAACAATGCCACAAAGGCCTACCCTCCTTCTAAGGTCCCTGCCTGTCATGAGAAAAGCTGTCTTCAAATCCTTCATCTCATTTGATTCTGGTCCTAGTTCTTAAGGCAATTGTGAGTTTCCCACTCCATCAGTTATCACTTTCTAATTTATAAGGTATCAGTTGGGTAGGCTAGGTTCTGAAACTCCAGGGATTGTGAAATATGTGAGATGGGAATTAAGCCTTCTTATAGTGTATCCTAACATACTTAGGAAAGTGTCAAATCTGCCCCTTCCAAAAGCTTCCCCATTTAAAACACACCCTCAACCTCCTCAAAAAATCCCCCAAAGAGCCAAAAACTGAAAAAAACAGAACAGAAAAATGTAATGTTCCTTTTTGATGTGCCATTTGTACTACACCATTTCTGAGTGGAGCTATGAAGGTGTTACCTATGCTGACTAGTTCAGATTCTTCATGTTAAGTGGTTTGAATGCTTTTCTGATTCTCACTTGCAGGCCTGAATGCTGTACATGTGTCCCTGTTGTCATTTAACCCCAGCCAGCAGCTAAGCACCGTGCAGCCATTTCACTTGCTTCCACCGGCCTGATCCCCTCTAGCAGAATGTGGGAGAGAACTGTAAGAGTGAAAGTGAGAAATCTCATGGGAGGTTACACCTCTAAAATCACCATTACAAATCAAATACGTTGTGGTTTAAAGCTGCTGAAGCAAGTTAAAGGGGAAACACAGAACCGTGAACCGTTGGAAAGGGTTGCTGGAGGTCCAACCCTTGTGTTCAAGTAGGACCACCTAGAGCAGGTTGCCCAGGACCATGCCCAGATGGCATCTGAGCATCTCCAAGGATGGGGACTTACAGATTTATGACCCGCTTATTTCAGCAGGTAGCATCTGTTGGCTGAAGCAAAGTGGTTGTTAGCAGTCACAAACACTGTTATCGTGCACATATGCCACAACTTGCTCTCAAAGGTCACAGCCCTCTTCTTTGCATAATGACTACATGTTATGACACTCCTGAAATAAAAAAATAAAATATGAGAGCCTCAGATTTTAAACCCATGTTTTGACAACTATGATAACCTGGCTACTAAGTACTAAGACTGTGAGGAGTGGTAATCTCATTGGTACCTGTATGGCTTCAATAGCATTCAGGCTGGTATGTGATAGAGAATGCAGACTTCTGCCTAATGGCTAGGGTAAAAACCTGGAACGCCCATGAAGTTCTAACCACTGTTGCAATATAAAGTTTCCTATCTCATACTCCATCATACTTCAAGGTTGATCCATAAATAATAAGTAACAGCAAAGGCAACCAACATCAGTCCTGTATTTATCACTTGTTTGCATGAGCCTATTTACCTGGAATGCTGCCAGTGCCATACGTTTCCCTTTGCTGAGCATGAAGTACTTTCATGTTCAGCCAGACAATGCAAGCTGGTGTTTGTATGTTTTATATATATGGAGTCCAAGAAGAGCTTGCTCTATGTCTCACCTGTGTGGTCCACAAAGGAACACCGTTCTTCATTTTTCTTTTTTTTTTTCCCTTTCATTTTAAGTGAACAAACTTAGAACTGCCCTCTAAAATTTTCACCAAAAAGCCTTACCCAGCATAAAATGTTACATGGGTTTATTGTAAATTCACACTTTGCAGTTAGACTTGTGCAATGGATAGCCTTTTCAAGGAGGACATTTCTATTGAGGCCAAACCAGAAATTAAGAAAATATTTTCCCTGACATTCATGACCTATTTCCTGAATGGTGACTTTGATTAAGATAAAAGTGAATAGCACCATCCAGTTCTTCCTGACTTCTGTTCTCCTTTACTATTCGCTCATATGAAGAGGTTATAATTAGGTTTCGCAATTGTTCCACAGCAGACCTAAAAACAACACCCATTCAAACCTCACACTCAGACCTATTTCAACTGGAAAGTTGAAAAGAAAAAAAAAGACCTCTGTAGTCATGGAACAGGGGTTTATGTTTTACCCTCTTCAGGTAATTTTGTTACTGTCAAGTAGGCAGCTCTGATTAAAGGGAAATACATTTAGAAGAAAAAAAAAAGAAAGATGGCTAGTGTGTTAATTTGAAGTCATGGTAAGAGATTCAGCCAGCACTGTGATGGGGGAAAGAGAAGCACGTTCACTTGCAGACTGTTCATTTTGCACAGTTTGTGATCTTGTCTCGCGCTTGTCTGCCAACTCCATGTGTTAGAACATTTTCTGATTTCTCCACTGCTATTTCTAAGGGTTGGATGTGCCCTAGATTGACATGGGCGGGTAGACTGTGATTAGAGATGTTCCCAGTGAGATTAGATAATAATGCCCTGCATGGAGTCAGCAATATTTATAGAAGTCCAGATAGTTTATAGAAGAGTATCACTCACAACACGACAGCTTTAGGATTTTCTGATTCTTCAAAGAAAAGCCCTGCAAGCAATGGCTGTGTCAGATCTAATGCTAAAGACACAAGCAGTGATGAAAGTACAGGCAGTAGCTTTATTGAAAAATTCCCATACACCCTCTAATGTCAACCAGCCACTTCCTTTTCCAACCACAGCATCTCATACAGTCACATAGCACCTGGTGACAGTTGCTTACAATGAGTGTTTGATATATTTTAAGTCTATTTGGCAACTGGATGCTCTACTGCTGTCCTCCTTCCTCTTTCAGTATGATTGCAAAGGTCAATGTTTCCATCAACGGGTTGCTCAAGCCACAAAACGCCCCAGCTACCAACTTCCTAAAGGTACGAGTGCAATGGGCACATGCTCAAAATCATCCTGGCTCCATTCCAAGCAATGAGACATATGATGACAGAACTTTACAGGGATCCCTGACTATTTTAGACTGCAGGTCTTGCTACTTTTTGTTTCAAGCCACAAACCAAAGCTTTTTTGGGTATGTCCCCATCCCAGTGTGGATTACAGTCTAGTGATTCCCTAAGCTCTCATCTTGATCCAGTTTTGACCTGGATTGTTAGCAGGGCTCAGTGCTAACATCATGTAGCTATGTTGCTCCTTATTTCAGAATAGAGTCTGCTTTGTCCAATGAGGATGTCAATGCACTGCAGCATATTAAACAACATGGTGCACCTTGTCCTTCCACCTTGTCTCTTCCACCTAAGGAGGAAGGATAACCAATGATCCTGCTTTTGCAAAACTGTGTGGTAGCAGAATACTTTTTTTGAGCTGCTCAAAGGCCAGGGAGGATCTTCCTCTTTCTTCTGCCTAAATACCTCTTCAACCAGCTGACTTGAGCTTGATACAAGAAGAACAACAGGAGACTACTTAATAGGGTGATATTCACATCAGGTGATGCAGGACATTGTAATTTGGATGAGGCATCTCTTTACCACTTTAGTAATTGTATTTCATCCAAATGTCACTATAAATAATCCAATTACATTATTCTCAAATGGCAGACTTAAATAATACATTCCTTGAATCAAAATAAAAACTGAAAGACCTCTAGATACTTGCACTGAACATGTCATTTTGTTGTTTTAGCCATTAATAATGGTGCTCTGATTATGTAGACAGAAATATTGAATAATAGCAGAATTTTGCAGGGGGGAAAAAAAAAGATAAACAAAGCTTAAAAAAAATTACCATCCTCACTCAGAATGTGTTTCTGGGAGATGTTTGAAAGGACAGCATTTTGCAGATCAGCCTAAAAGAGGGTGATAAACATAATTTCCTCCTACTCTCTGTAGAAGTGCATCAGACTCTCTTAAATGCTTTTTGACTACTAATGGAAATCACACCCAGATGGCGTTTTGAAACTGAAGTATCTGAAATTATTTGAGAGACATAAACAAGCACTTAATGAATGATAAAACCTACAGAAATAAAGTACAGTAATCCCAGAATGAGTAAAATGCCCCTGCTATGACTTCTTAAACATTGTCTTCTGCAGTTGTCTCTGGAGAACTGGTCACATCATCAAGGGTGTGGGGGAAGCAGGAAAAAAAAAAAAATTAAGGCCTGATGGTGAAAACTCTGATGTGACTAATCACTGACATGACCAGTCCCATCCATTAATCGAAGTTCAATTGGCTTGACACACTCCCTGCACAGAAAAGGCCATTCTTTCATGAGAAGTAGAGTTAGGAGGCTGCATACCTGAAAGGCCAGATGTCCTGTTCCTTTGGATTTCAGTTTAGGGATTTATCATGAAGGAAAATGGGGATGGGGTAAGATGAACGAATGACCTGAAGTAAAGATGGCTAGAGGAAATGGTCTTCATTTTTCCTCCAGCATTATAAAGGTTCCCCAGAAAAGTGAACAAGAAACAAGGACAACACTACTGCCATTCGCATAGCACGTGCATTGAAGGTTGTATTCAGGCCTCATACTCCAGGTGTCAGTTTTAAATTTACAACCACTGTAGTGGCTAAAGGAAAAGACAACTATGAGTAGTGCAGACTCCTGCTTTTCAAGGCTGACAGAGTGCCCTAGAGAGTCAATAGAGAGGTCACCAATGAAAATGATCCCTGTAGGGCCTCAATTTCCATTCTGGGACCTTGATTTTCAGAATATCTTCTAAGCTGCCAGTCTAACAGGTAATAGTGTAAATGTACCCTTCTTGAAATCTCTACATTTGTCACTCCAGACATGGCACAAGGTGGGCTGGTGGGACTGTTCATGTGAAGAAAGCTGACCATGGCTCTTAAGAGATCTGCAGGATCCAGTTCTTAATTTCTGTTTAGTAAAGGTCTATTTCCATCTAGTTACCTAATCCTTTTAAAGTCCCCAGGTAAATGGAAATGTCAGATCATTCCCACATGAAAATCCATTCTCAATTCTCAGAGGATTTTGCAAGTACTGAGCAGCTATCTATGCTAAAGGAAGAGAGGGGACTGTGAAAATGTCTTTGCCTTTCAGAAAGAAAAATTGCAAATGAGAAAAAAAGTCTAAGCTTGTGGAATATTGAGACGATTTTCATTCTGAGGAATAATTAAGTTAGTGTAATGATGACCTGGCCCGTCGTGCAACCACCATAGTGTGTTTAATAAAGTTATATGATAATAAAAATATATATGACTAATGTTTTATTGGACCCCGAGCCTCCTATCTAGCTACTGCAATATAAATGACTGTATGATAAATGCCAATCCCAATCCATGGGAAGGAAAAGCCTTTCTTCCTCCATCATGTTTTGCTTTCAATAATATAAACTTTTGGAAAAGTGTTTATTTTTGTCATTCTGAGACCATTTGTCTTAGAGAGGATATGAAATAGAAAAACAATATACCGGTTATCACCCAAAACAAATAATGTGCATCAAGCCAAGCAAAGTATTTTGTATTGAGTCAGTAGATGCTTTATCTTTGTCTTCAACTCTGTGCACTTTGATCAGAACTGTACCTTTTGCAGTGTTCCATACTAATAATAATAAGGAAAAACTGGGTCATATGTCTGCTCCCGGAAAAATCATGTGCACTTCAGACACCAAATATTTGCTTCTGATTGCTTACAGGAGATAGGGATTCCTACTAGGGCTGGAAAAAAACTTTATTAAAAGATGTTTCAAGGGCTCAGATGAAGCTAATTGCCCAAGAGGGATAGGGAACCAAGTAAAAAGAAGGCCTGTCATAGGCAGCCATCACTCCTAGTCATTGCACTCCCAGTGACTGAAGAGCTAATGACACCAGACTCTTAGGAAGTTCACAGCTCGCAAGCTTGATTAGGTAAGACAGCAAGTCTAATCTGCATTTAATGAATGATTCAGGAATAACCTGAAGAGCCTAACTTTAAGGTAGCAGGGTATTGACAGAAATAGGTACATACTCTATGCAGATCTTGTGACCTAGCTAATTATGGGCATCTGAAAAAATTATTCCACTTCTTCCATCCAATTTCAGAACCTGTTCTCTGATTGTGCTGTCAGCTGAGAAAAAAATTGTTAAAACATACTCTACAGTGTAAGTAGAGGGTAGAGAATAATGAGAGGAAAAGGAGAACTGACTAAACCTGTTATTTCTGCAAGGCCATGTAGGCCAGCAGATATTTCTGCCTCCACAGAGCCCCAGTGTTATTACTGTGAATTCACAGTGACAGGTCCCAATCAATAAGAGGATTTTGACCTACATTTGACTGAACTTTCCAAGTAAAGACTGCTAAAGATATACAAGTAAATGCAAAGAAAGAAAACTAATCAAATGTAAAGAGGGCATTTTCATTCTTTATAATCCCAATAGTATTTTCTCCTAAAATAGGAAAAAATAATTTCCTTTTAAGAGGTGGTTTTTAGATACAGTATTTTTCAGTTGGAAATTAACTTGTGAATGTTGGCAGCACTGCAAAATGTGACAAAGGGAAAACTGTTCTGCTATGCACAACCTGCAGTGACACCATCAAAGTATCACTCCGTCTTGGAGTTAGAAAACCCTCCAGCACCTTCCTTTTAATTTAGCAGGAAAAAATTTCTGAGGTATATTTAGAGTTGACTAAATGTCAAAGTTCCAGTAGGGAAGAGAGGTATTCAAGAGGCAAATAATTGTCACCCACACTTTTCAGGCCTTTTTGAACACCTTGGCCTTTCTGTCACTGAAATTCATGAGTAAATTCATTCAGCGGGTACCACTGACTCTTTCCTCCCTGCACCTTACTTCAGGTTTCATACAACAAGCCTCCCTTTCCCAGCTCCCACAGCCTCCAACATTTATCTCTGTCCTCAATTAGGACCCCAGTACAGTGACCCAGACCTACCACGTGCTTTCCATATAGATTTCCCATCTCCTGTTCCCTGTCTTGACTACATGGAGCCTGGGATCGCTGGGCACTGTGAAGCAGCAGTCACACTCTGTGTGACAAGGAAAGAGCTACTGCCAAGGCATTATAAAAGTGTCCTACAGCAGAGCAGCTGAGAGATAGCAACTCGCTCCTTTGACATGCTTACCAGAAAATGATTTCTCTGGCTGTTTTGCTGTGTTCTGTTTTCTGGTCTGAGTTTCTTTAGTGCTCTGGACAGCAGTGTGGATAAAATCCAAACAGTTGGAATAGCTAACTACTACCTGCATTTTACAATGGAGGAAATTAAAGCAAACATAGAAATAAAAGTGGTCTTCAAAGACATATTCTGTACATTCAGAAGTAAACCCCAAGGCTCATAAATTATCTATGAGATTATTCTTACTTCCCAGCAGTCAGAAATGAGCTACTAATTACAAGAGCAATAGAGAAGTGCTTGAGAGAAGGAGAGTTCTGGGCCGTCTGAACAACTGAAAGACTCTGCATTAGACCCAGACCGTGGCACTGCTCATGCTGACTCCCCTTAAACTCTCAGCTTTCCATTGCAGAGCTTCCCTTCCGCATGCTGCTGTATACACCACCAGCCACATGGAGCCCGTGACTCAGAATCTCTACAGGCTTTTGTCAGATTGAAAATATCCTCAATATCTCCAGTTCTTGCGAGGCATTTTCAGATGTAAGTGAAACCTGCTGCAACAAGCCCAGGCTGGATATGCAGCGCTGACAAAAGTGGCATGGTGAGCAGTATGTGTGCTATAAATTCAGCTGTAATTAATCACTGCAGGACAGAGCTAGGCGAGAGAGCTTTCCAGAAAAGTGCATATTATTTTACTTTCAGCAAATCTGAAAATATTGCATGTGTATGTGGAACACTGGGCAAAGTACGCTGGGGCCTCTGGATTATTTCGTTTTGAATGTTAATAAAAATAGATTTAACAGCAAAAACCTGCATGCAACAGGGATTTGTAGCAATGGAATTTCCCCAAATAAAAATGCTGCGACCAAATTAGAGCCTGTCTACCTCTGTTCCTATGTCTCAATCAAAGGTCCTTTATCTAGCCCTCCCCCACTATGTTCTGCAGGGGCTCTGTGCACACAAAATCTAGTTTTTTTCTCATTGCTATGAACTACGCCAGTGCCACAAGATTCCTTCACAGGGAACCATTTGTGGTGCTCTGTGTATTTGGGTTTTAAAGCGTGGTCCAGGGAATGCACACACCTTAAAGTCCCTTTTATGACGGTGGCTCTGTGCCTGCTAGTGTTCTGGCAGGGGCTGTGTTGTCAACAATGTCTGGCAATATTTTTTTCAGTGGTTTTTTTCACCTACCCTCACTGGGCGGTCATCTGTAAGTCCTACATCCAGACCACCTGGTTAAATATCTTCCTGAAAACACAGCACCAAGAAAAAAAAAAAAAAGATACTCTGTAGCTAGTTCAAACCTAACTCCTAAGGAGATGTCAGGCAGGAGTAGATTTACCTGAGGTTTTGTTCTTAGTTGTCCATCATAGAAAAAATCTGTGGTAAATTCACTGATGGCAAAATAACCACAAGACAAATGTAACCCAGATAGTGTAAATGAATTAAACACTTGAACTGTGTATGCCACATAATGAGCTAATGCAGAAGAAGATGATGCTTGACTCTGTGATTATTTATAGCACTTAAAGGTAGACCCTGGAATTGAAGCAACCATGGCCTCTGATAAGTGGACACCAGTGGCTGTGACCATGCACCAGCAAGTCTTCTGTCACTGTTTAAGTGCTATGTGCTTCTTTTCATAGGAGATCAAGTGTCACAAGCCATGTTGCTTATCCCTTTTTTTGAGAACGCTCAAGCTGGTTTTAGCAGATTCACAAGACCGAATGAAAACTCAGTCACTTGTGTTTGATCTTTACAAGCGGAATGGGTTGTTCCAATTGGGACTCTATGACAGTGCCAATCCTGATACTTTCTTACACTAAAATATTTTAAGTGTTCATCTATACATGTGTGCTGAAGAAAGCTTGGAGTTTCTGAACTTTTAAGGGACATTATGCATTTTAATTATCTCTTTTATTTTTTTTCAGTTTAGTGTTCCACACCTCAGGTTATTATGGGCTAGGCCATGGTTTCATCATCACGCTGAAAGCAATAAAAGAATAGCATACACTATATAAAGACAAATATAAATGTTTCAATACATCAGTTATACAATAAAAGCTCTCGAATACAGCACACTTAGCACAGAAGGGCTGGTGAAAGAAAAAAAGATGGCAATTTCTTTCCCAAGGTAACTGACAGGAAATTCTCTACCTTGAGATTATTCTTTTTGGCCATAAAGATAAAACATTATCAGTGTTCTGAAAAACTCAGGAGACTAGATTTCGACAGTTCCTTGGTATTTGATGGTATTCATCCCAGAAATCGAGAATAAAACTACAAAGGACTGTAACATGTTATCAGTTTTAAGACGTCTCCCTTGACTCTGGTAGGAAATCTGTTCTAAAACCAGATAGCATTATATTGCTCAGTGTGTTTAGTTAGATAGCAAAATAGGTTACTACTTCTTTTTTTACGTTCTCATTTTCCTTATCTTTTAGAAAATACATGGGCTGGAGTAACTGCTGTACTGGGGTTTGGTCATGGGCAATGGAGTCTTGTAGCCCCTGCTTAAAGTCACTAAGTTCAATCCAATCCAAACAGAAAATAATGGTAAGAAGATAAAAAACCACAAGTGATTGTTGGCCAAATAGGCAATAGAAAAAAATTTTTCTCATCTTACTCTTTTGCAGGCTATTCTTCATCAATGCAGGCTACTGCCTACAATTTCATTTGACCTTAATTCAGATCCATGGTGACAATTCCTGAGGTGGGATGGGGACTGAGATTTTAATCATTAATTCATTAGAGTAAGTAGAGTTGTGTCCTTGCCCTGAATGAACATGGAGAGAGGTTAAGCTCCTGCTTTCTTGAGGTGAATATAAAATAAGTTTCTCAAAATACCCACAGAATCACATTCAGAACAGACGGAGAATGAAGCTTTCCAAGATTAGGTCTAGTACCTTCCACTAGTACTACACTAACTTAACACCAGTTTCCAGGTTTTCATTTGAATGTAGCAAAAAGTTGTGGTGGGAGTAAATTACTCTGTAAAATTGAACATGATGAGACATGCGAGGGCTTTTAAAAGGGCTTTGAATCATGTTAGTCATCTTCACACTTTCTCTGCTGATTGGCAAATGGTAGAAGACATCTCCCATTTCTAAAGGTCTGTTGCAGGCTGCCTGCTATTGCTTCTGATTCAGCCTCCTTCTTGCAGAGACAGTTTCTTTGCAACCTACACACCAGGGAGGCTGTGAAGCAACTTCAGTTCATTCGGTTTCTGAGACCTGAAAGTAAGTGGCAGTTTTCAGAAATATATTCTGCAGAAATCATTAAAAAACTCAGGTATGTTGCCAAGGATTTACTTAAATTTTCTACAGAAAATAACCCCACCAAAACACCCAACGATACAGAATTAATCAACCTGGTTTTGCCTGCATTTCCCTCTATTTATCTTTCACAAGCAGCAGTGGTGAGAATGATGCTATAACTCCTAGCTCTAGAATCTACAGCTGTCAGGCTGAGACCTGGCTAGCAGCATCTTAAGGTTTTGCAAGTTTATTCACAGTAGCAAACTGTAGTAGCATGGAAAACTTAATTTATGGGTCTTTTTTCTCTGTCAATCTTTTGCAGGTAAAAATCCAAATCATTAACCAATACATAGGGTATTAAGTATACAGAGTTTTTTATCAGTCCAAGCAAGCAGCTCTGTAATGATCATCATGCTTCCCCCTGTATTCAGACCAAGAAAAAAGGGATGTTCATTGGATGCTTCAAACAAAGCAGATTTTCTTATTATGGATGAAATGAATGAATGTAAAATGCTGGAAGCTATTTTCATCCAGTTATAAACAAATGTGTCACTCAAGGGCTTACAATGAATTTACTGGGATACATTTATCCATTACAGCGTTCTGGAAGTGCTTATTAGTTTGATTATGCTAATAATTAATTTTGGTTTTGCCAGATGGAGTTTCAGCCATGCAATACTTTCTGAAGCCAGTATGAGATGTACCAGAATGGAGACTGAGACTCTGTGGTTCATCCGAATAGGAACTGCCAACCGCAGAAGTGAGAAAGAAATGCAGTGTTTTATTGACAGAGACCGTACTCGTGTTCAGAAGGAAACAGAACTGCTATTGCAATTGTCAGGAGAATAACACTCAGAGTATTTTATTCATTTACCAAAACTGACAATTACTGGATACAGACATTTCATGATACTGTCAATGCAACTTTTCTTTGACTCAGCACATAAAGGAAGATACACGTGCCCATGCTGTCTACCGTAGCTCACCATATATTTGCAAGTCTTATGCAAATCAGCACAAAAGTGTCTACTTCTAGAAGTGGAGTAATCGTGGAATGAAAGGTACAATGCTATGGATTTCAGATCAAGCAAACAGAAATGCCATTCAATAACGGAAGGTTTTTCTAGTGACACGCATCATATTTGTTTTTAAAGTCCTAATATATTGGGCATTTGTATAAATACGCTTCAGATGTTTTGTAAACTCATCATCTGTCTTGCCATATGGTTTATATCATGATTTACACTTTTGGGGTCCCTGTACTCCCAGTCTGGGAGTCCCTCTTGGGACCCTTGAGGACAGAGAGGAGATGCCATAACCATAGACATGTCTCCACAGGGATTTTAGGTGGAGAAATGTCTGCAACCCTTTGTGGGTATTATTCATGAATGACATGAGTGCTAGTAGGAACTGATGCTCAGCCATGAAAGGGCACATGTAGAAAATGTGTGTGTGTGTGAGGAAATTTTGCCTCTGCAAAGAGGAACGCTCCTATCAAAGTAAGAATACATCATCAATCAGAAAATACAAATCATATGAATAAAAGTGTGGTGATTATATGAAGGTCTGCCACTGTTACAGCATTAGGATTCAATATCATTGCCTTTCAACATACCTTATGGGTTGGCTGCTTCCTTAAACATTGGTGCTAGCTCAGGACCTTCCTTAAGAACAAAGGAAGCTACTTCTCCTCTCTCAGAAAACATCAAATATTTATTGAGATCTTCATTTATTTAGCCACCCACAGAGAACCACATACAGGATATCTTAGTTGCTAGTCTGACCTTGACTATTTAATGAGATGTGTAACGATGCCATTGCAGCAAACAGAGCCTGACAGGAAAACGGCAATCAACCATTTTCTCTCATCTTTTACAAAAGCAGCAGTGGGGAAAAAAGGTAGCATTAGATGAAGGAAACAAGTCTCAGCATGTGGGATCAACATATGGCGGCACAAAATATCAGATGCCAAAAGGAGAACTAATGTTATTTGCTGGCCCACTTCATGCAGCAATTTTTTCTGTAAGATGTCTCTGGGAATCATAGGGAACCTGCAGGCTGTATGGCAGCTGGTAGTGGCAAATTTGATATTACTCAAAATACAAGGGATTTAAAAGGAGCTTCTTTCCCTATCTTGTATTTTTGTTATTATTTACGTCTGTGCAAAGCAAGGGTGCAAAACACAGTCATTTTGGGATGCTTTTTAAAGAAGTGAATGTTTATTGTAAGGGTTATTGCAGTAAAGGAAAGAAGCTCTTTCCAAAAGCATCAGTGTTAGAGGTCCGTCAACCCTGACACTACATTAAAACTGCAAGATGTGGCTTCTGCTTTGAAGACAGGATTGCACATGTCCATAGTTCTTCTTCTGGAGAAACTGTAAAGAAACTAAATATAATTATGGTCTCTTGAGTTTCATTATTGTACTAAGGGACAAAGTTTGCATTACACAAGTGCAGAGGGAGTGGGATGCTTTGCGTGCTGTGGTTTTTTTAGTTTCCTTCTTTAGAAGGGACATTTTTCACAGTCCTGCATGTCTTCACCCCAAAGTTTTCACCTGGCCAGAGATGAAGATGGCTGCCTACCATCTCAGTTTCCTGTATGCACACAGTCAGCCTAATCACCTCGTGAGGCAGAGATGCCCAGAAATACCATATTTTTCACACTGTTAAAATACATTTCAGTTACTGAGGGGTTTTACAACAAAGTCGTTGTTAGGTAGTTAAATCTAACTGCTCTTTGTATTCACCATAAAGATGTTCTGTGTCATGTAGATATCCTGGAAGAATTGCATATGAATGAGGGATGTTGAGGTGGAAAGGTCAACTGCTTTATAACTCAGGTCAAAGAGTCATTTTTGTTAATGGGACGGGCTGGGTCAATGAAAGTTCACAGTCTGATATGGGGGAAGGGAACCAGTATGCCTGAGAGATGCACAGCTGTTTAGGACAAGTAATTAATAGATATTTCCAAGACAAAAGCAAAGGTTTGTTTTTCAGTAAAACACCAAATAAACTGAGTTTATTAAAAAACATCCTACTTTATCAGTTTCATTGGGGAACGTCTCTAATCCAGAGACCGTTCACTGAGAGAGAAGTTAAATTCACATGTTGTCTGACTCCTCTAATAGCCCTCTACCCCCATGTGAACAACCTCAAGGTGTAGTGTCTAAACAAATGAACTCTCCCACTCCATCTGACTGCGCAGCCAGAACATGTTTTTAGCGCCCAGAAAGCACAGGTAGTTTGGCTTCAAAGTGGAGTAAACCAACCTGTAAGCTATGCCGAACCTGTAGGAAGCTGTCAGGTTTTCCAACGGGATAAAACAAGGACACCAGGTGTAGACTAAGAACATCCACCCTGGAGTACACTCACACTCCAGCCTGTGCAGTCCCATCTGCATCCTTTCCTGATGAGTTGCTCGCTCAACATCAGGCTCCTTCTCTACCACTTGCACAGCCCCTTCCATGCTGTGATATCAGATTAACAACCAACTTTTCTCTCCAGATCTGTTACACCTAAACCCAGCTGTATTCAAGCCTCACTGTGCTCATCTCAGGGAGCACGGTTACAGACAGGAGTTTACCCAAATCCTAGTGTTACTGAGGTTTTCTCCAGGACAGTTCCTGCCATTGTACAATAGGGAGTTTAGCCTGGTGAAATGGGGATGATTGAAGTCAAGAATCTACCACCTCCTTGGTCCTTTTAAACATGACTGGAGGTAACATTTCTTAGAAGCCCCTTTTGAGTGTGGGCTGGGGGTAAGATCATGCCTTGCTCATTCCTTTTCCTTGCATAGCTCTGCAAACCAAGTCAAGACACAGAGATTTATTTTTTCTTCTTTGTCTGCATAGTTTCATGGCAACAACTTCTCAATGACCATTACTTATATTATTTCTTTTGCGGCAGAAATTGAAAAAAAAAATTCCATTGTAAAATAGATTTTTATTATTACTTTAATCAGATTTTTTCCATGATATCCACTTAGCACCCCAAGTTGATTCTCTTACCAGAATAACACCATTGTGACCTTGCTGTCACGTTACATTCACTGTGTATATCTCCATGGACATTATAAACAAACAAGGAAATACTCTGATCATATCTGTCTATATTCAGTGGAACACAGAAATGCACTGAAGAAGCAAGATAAGAAACTAATTTTTAAATATAATTCTATAAGTTTGGTTTCTTTTTTTCCTGCAGGAGAAAAAAAAATTAAATACAGCTGGTAGAAATATATACTGGAGCACATTCACAAACTGCATGAACCAGTTAATAAGAGTGTTTATTAAGAAACCCGTTATAATGCAACTGCCAGGGTCTAATGGTACAAAACCATTGAAGTGACTTTCCCTAGTTAAGGTGTCTTCTGTGCAGTGTGGATAATAATTTTTAGGTGAAAGTTTATTGACAGCACTGGGACATTCTGCTGAATTTGAGAGCGCCTCATAAGATCTCCATGTAACATTCTCCCGGAAAAGCTTTCTTGTTTGAAATTTTGTGGTTGTCAGTCCAGTGGCAGAGATCCTCTGGAGTTTAAGATAATCAACATGTTCAGCTGCATGGTGTATTATTGTACAGACCACCCAGAAGATTCAAATCATAGTCAAAGAATGGAATATTTCCCAAAGAAATGCTTAGATCAGGCCACCTAAATCTTAATATATCTTCAATGTTATATTGACTTTGAATTACATATTTCTCCCAAAAATGTAGACATAGGTGCCACTTTCTTAAGCAGCAAAAAGGTGCAGAGGTGAAACTATATGATTGGTAAAAATTGATTACAGGACTAGCTTTCCTTCTTGAGGAATTCAGAAAGAGAAGTAAAGACTTTATGACTTGGGAATTCTTCTTTACAGTACTCAGAGATAAAGAAAGCAATGGGTGATGAGAATTACCTCCCCATCTGGCTCTTGTGGGGTGGAATATTCCAAATTTTTGAAATTTGGGGAAGAATGACATGGGGATTTCTGTCCGTGACACATAAGAGGCATAGTTATTTTCTGATTTTTAGGTGAAAGTGCCAGAGGCTTGTTAACTCCATGCATTTCCAGGAATGGGAAACCCATGGATGCTGCTCCTCATGAGAGAGCTGTGAGGCACTCACGTGTGCAGCTGCCCTCAAGGGCCTCTTTTCCCTCCTGCTCTGACATAAAGCTAGAGAGTTTCAAGGAATCTGAAAAATTTTATTCCAAGGGCCCAACCAGCACATGTAAACCCGTCAATAAAGAGACCAGGGAGGCTCTGGCTGCTTTCCTCTAGACACCGCCATGAAGTAGCTGGATTCTGTTCAAGGCAGTGACTACCAAAAACTCACAGGATCTAGCCATCTAGCATAATCTAGATACAATCAGCAATGCATAAATTACAAAATGTCTTACCTCATTCCCGTATTTGACCTGAATTGCCCACAGCCTTTGCACGTTTCTCAACTGACTCCTTGGAGTCTCCCACGAAATGGGGGAAGGGAAGATCAATGGCTGGCTTTTTCACAGAACAGAGTATCATATGACTTAGTAAGCTCTGAGAACATGTAAGGACATATAATAATTGTATATTTGAATATTTCCATGAGAACATCATCCCAACTGATCCAGAATCCTTTCTTTGAGGGAACAAAAGATCTCAGCCCTCTTCTGAGTAAAAGAAAATGAGTACTAGGGCAAAGCAGTAAGTCAGCACATTTTTGTGAACCTACAAACTGAACCATGGCTACATTTTCTGCAGCAAGTTTCATTTGGAGAAGAAATTAAGGAAAACCAGCAGACTCTAAAAAGAAAAAAAAAAGTGAAACCTTTGTCTTTTTGGTGCTTCCGTTTATTTTTTTAAAAGTTACATAAATTGTGAGGTGTTTTTTTTTAATAGTTGATAGTTCTCTGCATCCTGCTGGTCTTTAGTTCCCAGGCTAGTTCTATTGCTGGATGAAACAGAAAGATATCTCAGAGCTTACACGGCTTTGCACAGTGAGTAGTGAGTGACAAACTGGAATAGCTAAAAAGAGCTCTGCAATTTATTCCTGGTCTTAAATGGGAACTGACTTAGATTCTTTTGATCAAACTCCTGCTGGAAACATCCCCTTGTGAGCCATCATTAACACTTCTCATCTTATGTATTTCCCTTGATGTTATTACAAGCAATAATCACTGAATTAGGGAATCAAATGCATATGTGAGGGCATTCAGACCCTTTCAAGGTGACTTTCACTTAGTGAACGAACTAACTACAGGTTACAGAGATTTCATATAATTTTACATCGGATTGGCAATTCAGAGTCCAGTGTGTTCTGTTGTAGGGGAAATATAAAGAAAGCAGTCTGTCAAGAAGAGAACAGACTAATTCAATGGGATGCCATTGGAAGCAATAGAATTAATGTAATTTCATCTCTCTAGATCAGGTAATCTCAGACAGTTACAGAACAGTGACTAGAGATATACTCACACAGATTATCCATTTATTAGGACAGCAAATAGAACCTCAAAATTACTTGCCTATCAGAACAATTAAAATAATTCTGTTGTATTATTCATGTAGTAAAGTTTTTGTTATAAACATTGCAAAAACACCCAATACACTTAGTAGAGTGGGTCTGGGTATGTAACAAAGTATCAAGATACATTATAAACATCATCCTTTTAGACTATGTGTTCCCTTATGTCATTAATTTCTTAATCTATTTTAGATCTACCCACTCACTGACAGTCTGCAATACTTCTTCAGACAGCTTCCCATTTATAAGGCGATGTCCTGAGAGCTGACATCAATGGAAAATGCAGTCATTCAGTTCTTTGCCAGATTTAGCCGCACACTGCTCAACAGCCTCTTAGAAAACATGACATTTTTTTCACACTACAGTTACTTCACTTAGTAGATGGCATATTTCATACTATAAAATTCCTAGAATGTCAGCGTCTAGTGCTGGGATAAATTCAATATCCTTAAGAGAGAAATGGTGAAAGGTTAGGGACTCTGCAAAAAACCTGAGCAATAGAAAATGAAGTGTGGCAGACGTGAGAAGCAAGTAAGCTACCAAAATAACAATTGAGGAATAAACTCCACGAGAGCGGGTTCACCCTTGATTTAACCTCTGACTCCAAATATATAAACTTTTTTTTTTGTTTCCTGTGAGGAGTCCAGCAAGTTTCCACATGCATTCCTCTGCTGACCACACTTTTGTCTCATGGTCTTCACCAGCCTTCAGACAGTTTAAAAGATTCTCCTTTAGATATCCTCACTCTCCAAACATCCAGACTTCCATCCCTCAAAGATTATTTTATATTAACCTACTCTTATTTTGTTAAGAAGCAGAATAAATGCATATTGCAGATGTAGTGCTCCTTATTTTAGCTAGGGCCTCCAAGTAGAGATAAACGTGCAAACTGAAGCAGAGTCCCAGGAGATGGTTGCAGTTTGCCAAAAAGGGCTGTATGCAGCACAGATGATTCACCCTGCTGATGCCGACTGTTTCTCAAACTCTGGCAGGGAGTCAGAAATGGCATGGTGGAGGAGAAATTAAAGATAATATTCTTCTCTTTGATACAATATTTTCACATGGAACTAAATCCCTCAGTTTCAGTTAGTTCTGAAGAGCTGAAATGCTTTGTTCAAACTCATTTTCTAAAGGAAAGATGGAGGGGTTTTTATACAAACATTTTCAATATTTTTTTTTCATTTGGACAAGGACCTTGTAGTCTCCTCTTCCCCTGAAAAGCCAAATAAACACTACAGATGTCTAGCCCTGTGTCTGAATACTCGGAGTCATGGTTAGAAAAGAGTTCCTTTCATATACATAACTGCATACAGTCTTCTCCCATGTGGACTTGTCTATTTATGGCCACATAATTTTAGGACTGTTGACAAAAGTCTTATATACACAACCCTCAAACCACCAGCTTGAGCGCTTTCAGGTCAGTTAGGCATTCGGTTCCATAGAGCATCTACTGAGAGGGCTCACCTGAGAACTTAATTGGTACCTACATCTTCTTTGACTAGAATGTAAATACCAGCTCCCATTCAAGATTTCAGCTTCATGTTACCTGAAGGGCAGTGCATGTCTGGCCATAATCTCTCATGATGGCTACATCCTTTGAAATAATGACACCATGAATCACAAGGGTAAACCTGTGTGTACAAGCAGCAGAGTTTTCTTGGCAACTGACCCATTGAGCTAACACTCACCTCTGGAAGATGTCCAGAAACCTTGACATCTTAGCAACAATACAAAAGAGCAACAATTCAACAATGTCTTTCCTTCCTGAAATGTAGCCATCTAGAGTGGAGGCAGAAAATGTGAAATCCAGACCTAGGCTCACAAGGAAGTTCTAGTTCAATATTAAAGGACCCATACCTCAGCACTGCTTCACATGTAATGCACGCAAATATTGCACACTTTAGGCATATCATTTCCCCAAGCCAGAAAACTAAGCAGGTGGCACATGTTAGCCAACAGAAACTGGTAAGATTTAGATCACATCTCTAGCCTGTGGCACTCACTTATTGATGTCAAGCCACCCAATTTGGGCTTGGTGTGAGGCCCTTCTGCCATTCCCTCTCACTTACAAGCATGGCCTTAGCAGTGGCTCTCTTCCATAGCTGGACTTAGGTATTTATGCAAGAAAGTGCTACTAGAATAGAATCATTCCTCTGCTACAAGGTGTTTGATCCTACATTTGCTGATCCCTAACCACTGGAGCCATTGTTACCCTGGGGTGGAAAAGAGAAGGTTCTCGGGAATTCTTGTAGAAGCTATATCCATCCTTGTATACTCATCAAATATTCATTGTGCCCTAGAAAAGAGACAAGAGTGAACATGTCACTATAACTCACTGCTTTTTTATGATTCTCAACTGGGAGAAGAATCTCACTTTCTGTTCTCTCCTCCTATTAAAAATTTAAATATTTGAAAAGAAGTACTCTGTTCCACAAGAAACCTAAGGCTTAGCCAATCATTGTTAATCTTATCTTGTTCTTCTTTCCTTCCTCTGACCTAATGAATATTTAATTATTCCCTGGAAAGTGGAAGTTAAGAGAACTCTGCTCTAGCCTACTATCAGGTACTCACTTAGAAAATGTATTCTGGGCCTCAAACTGATGAAGGTCACCAGAGGTGTGAGGTATTGCAACTATCACCAGCCTCTATGTTTTGTGCAGGGCCTTTTTTAGTAGACGTGGACTGACAATGCTTGTCAATTGAGCGAGAGAGATGGAGATGACTTCATCTGCAAAGCTATAAGGGCTCCTGAGAGTCGGATATTGCTAATATGAGGCAATTCCAGCACACTCAAAGGTAAAACTTTAGGGACTTTACTAATGATCACATAAATGACTGTGGACTTGGATGACTAAAATAGGACAAAATAAAATTTTGCATATTGAGGACTAAAGTAGCAAAGAGAAGCTGAAGTCCCAGTTAATTTCTTCTGTACTTTTCATACTGAGAGTCCTAAGTCCTATGGTGACCATAGTTTTCTTATTCTCAGCATTACAATGAGATGCCAAGGATTGCATGCAGGCAGCAAGGGGCTGCATTCCAGGGGTCATGTCTCCATGGAATTACTGCAGGTTCCTCCGAGCTGTTGTTGTCTGCACCTCCAACGTAAGACGTGTGTTACGAGATAGGGCCTATGTGTCAAGGCTGTCCCTACAAGCTGTGTGAGGCAGCCTGATAGACCAGGTCACAGAGGGCCTTGCAGGCACCACTCAGACTATGACAAATTGTACTAGGAGGAGGCACTGTAGCACAGTAATGCATCTAAACAAGCACTGACACTTCCAAGAACCCTTCCCAAATGCCTTAAGGAGTTTAGCTAGCAGTTTCATACTTTCTGACATGACAGTGTTACAGGAGAAGCTCTGAAAATAGCACATATTTTTTGATCCTGCTGCCAAAGGAAGAGTTGGGATACTGACAGTAAGAGCACAGCCAGAAGAGAGGCAAGAGTCAACATTTGCACTAGACATCGGGGTTCTGAGTTGCTGCTTACTTTTGACTTTATCTCAGCACAGAGTTGTGACATACAATTAGAGAGGAGTACTGGAAATTTGTCCCCGGAAATTCAGCAGTGAGAAGATTACTTAAATAACAGGAAGCTCATTGAATCCCTGTACAGCCACAGTATTATAAACATGAAGTTTTTACAGTAAGAAAGAGTTTTATGCAAAAGGAAGTGTAAGAAGAAGAGACCCAGCTAGTTGTAAACTCAGCTTCATAGAATAGCAGAAATAGGAAACCTTGGAAGACAGTCTTCTCCAGTCCTTTGGACTGAAGCTGGTCAGTGGTCTATACTAAGATCGCTCCTGACAGTTGTTTGTCTAACCTGTCCTAAAAAACTCCAGTGTAGGAGACTTCACAACTTCCATAGGAGAACACTTTCAGTGTTTTAACAGCCAAGCAGAAGCCTTCTCTTTTACTCAGTGAGATAATTTTTGGTGAAATTTAACATAATTTATGTTTTTCTTCTTACCCCGTTAACCCTGAAAAACCATTTATAGTCATAATCTTTGCAATAACATTTTATAGCAATAGAAGGGAGAAATATGTTTCTCATCTTACTGGGATCACGTAGAAGGAATAATTACTTCCCACATTATTTTCAGCTCTTGTGAATGCAATCCAGAGTAAGATTTGCCTGCTTAGCTACAGAGCCAGATTTTTTTTTACTCATACTTATTCATCCTGTGATCTACTGTAACTGCAATTTTTTTCTGCTATCCTATAACTAAAGGAAAACTCAAACATCTTCCTCTGGAACACATCTTGCATTCTGGTTATTAATTAGCCACTAAATAAAGCTGTTGATCATTTAAATTTGTGGTATAAGCTAACATAGAACCCACTATAAAGATGGCGAGTATATACACGCCCCTGCTCTTTCCTTCTAGAACAGACTTGCTCTTCTCTCTTAGGAATGGAGCCCCCCACTGTGCTGGAAATTACTCACATGAAGTGTTATGAAAACCAAAAGGCAAATTTTATTATTAAAAAACTTTTTTTAAGGCTAAATGAATACTTGGATACTTGTAATTTATTTATAATGGCAAATTAGTTCATTGATATCAGAAACATCAACTTGTATCCTCTTATTTTGGGTAAGCTTAAAGAAATTGTTCGAACATCTGGTGCCACAGGACATCATTAGTCACCTTCTCAAATGGAAAATTCTTTAAAAAAAAATAAATATTTTAGACATTCACTAACTCAGAGGTTTCAGGAAGAACCCATTCTGCTTCCAGAGTCTGCAGTGAGACAGAATTAGTCACCAAGAACATATACACACTGTGATTTCCAAATGAATGCAAGAAAAACACAGTGTAATTAGAAAAAAATTTTTTTAAACATGTTACATTTAAAATAGAATTAAAATAACAATAGAGCAATGCCTGAGAATCCTACACTATTTAGTTTCGTGACTAAGAAGTATTCTGACCCTAGTAATATTTTCAATATAACGAAGAATATTTGATGACCAAGAAAAAGGTGAGAAAAAATTGTGGCAAAAATGTTACTGTATGATAGCTGGTAATCTTGGAAGAGAACAGCACTGATTGCTGAAATTCTCATAAAGAACTGTCTTAGTCAAGTGAAAAAAAAGAATGAAGTTCTCATCCATGTTAAAGCATAAATAATATTTATTCTTTACAATAAGTGAATCTGTGTCTTCAATGCATGAATTTCTGCATGTTATAGAACTTGTTACTTGTATTTCAGTCTCCCATTTTTCCAAATTGCTGAGTGGTATTATGAAAACACAGTAGGAGAGAGAAAATAGATTCAAGAATTCAAATTATAAACCAACATTCAACTCATATGGAATTTTTTTTTTTAAAGTTAAAATAAAATTTAGAAATGTGTCTATGTTAATCTAGAAAAGCTGTGTAATCAAGCAGACAAATTCAAGTATATAGTCCGAAAATCGCCTGAATCACCTGTATTTTCTGGCAGGAGGCAAAGAGAAACAGAGAGAACAACATAATTAAAAAATTATTTAAAAAACCCCACGTGTTCTATATGTTTGAGTGTGTTTTCATGCCTCCCTAATAATTTTGATCTCAACTCAATAAATAATCGCTACCTACAAATAGGATGAGCCTAGCACAGTTAAAAGTATAGTATATAGAAATCCTAGGGGGTTTTTATAGCTATATATACCAATATTAAGAGCCATGCTCTAGGGTTCATAAAGCCAGCTACAGCCAACCTATGAATGTGATGTATTTTAAAATCAAACCCATTATTCAGTTAAAAAATCAGTCATAAAGATTTCTCACTATCAGATGTTTTGTAAGACATTTTGACATGTTTTTTTCTCAGCTCATGTGTGTTGTAAGCCTAATAATGCACTGTAAGGTTTAAGAATGGGATTTGTCTTCTGGCAGAATTGTGTTTTGTGCATCTGTCTATATACATCATTATGATGTAATAAAAGTCCCCTCAATATGACCCTGTTGTATTTCCCACTGGCCAATGCAGTCTTGTTATAGCAATATCTTTTCACAGCAAGGAAACAACAGAATTGAAAATAAACCTTAGGAAAACCTGTAAAATGTGTTGCTGTTCTGTGAAAAATGGGCTGTCCTCTGTGGCAGCTCAGCATAACACATGGAGCTGAACACTGTCTGACTCACCATCTTTAATTTCTCAGGCTAAAAATAATTAAAAAAAAAAAAAAAGCTTCTGATAAACACGATCCAGGATACAAAAGAAAAGATAATTTAAAGGAAACTGTGGAAGGTTCATTAACTATGCAAACATCTGTTCATAAGGATTTGGTTATTTGCACATTGTTCCTCCATCAGCCTACACTGATCTTACTGCTGGCTGTTCCAGTCCCTCCTGCTCTTGGCCCACCACCCCACATGCTCCTGTCCCATGTTCCCTCAGCCTCCTCACCCTGCTAACCCCATGCAAGTCCACCTGCCTCTGGCCAGCTGCCTGCCAGTCCATGCAGTGAAGTGGCTCAGTCAGTACAGTGCTGATAAGTGGGGAGGACTGGAGCAGTGTGACCCAGACCAGCTTCAGCTGCCCACACTCCAGTAGTGTGGATGCTTGTACATGCTGATTTCCCCACCACTTTCTCCTGTCCACCTGGCTGGTAGATCAGACATCCTGATCTGTCCAGGAGATAAATGGTGGGACAGTTTGGCTTTGCACTAATGACCAAACAGTAGAAAACAGGTTGTGTGAATCTTTTATATACCCCTGATGTCCTTAAAAGAAGTAATTGGGAGTGGGAGGAGTGTACATGTCTATTTGAGGTGCCTACTCTAACCCAAGTAATGGGGCTCTGGTGTATCCCTGAGAGGTACAGATGAGACACTGGAAGAGGTCAGACAGGCTGAGGCAGCATTGCTTATCTGATGGACTGACATCCTACTGCACGCATTAAGAAAAAATTCTTCATTAGGAAGAAATTCTGTACTGTGAGGGTGTTGAGTCCCTGGCACAGGTTGCCTGGAGAAGCTGTGGTTGCCCTCTGGAAGTGTCCCAGGCCAGGTTGGATGGGGCTTTGGGCAACCTGGTCTAGTGAAGGGTGTCCCTGCCCATGGCAGGGGGGTGGAACTAGATGGGCTTCGAGGTCCTTTCCAAGACAAATCATTCTATGAGTCTATGATGCAAATATTGCCACCCTTAAACCTAGGATTTATGTGGTTTTGCATCATGTTTTTCTGCCACACAGCACATGCTGATAGAGACCTACAAGTTCTGTTTTGGGATGGTGTACAAGCAAAAGGAGATGCAAGCCTGGAAAATGAAGTCGCTTGTTAAGAACAGAATGAAAAATAGGTTATAAGCAACATAAGCAACATTTGCAATGCATTTCCTTAAGAGTTGTGGCTGCAACCTTGGCCAGACTAGAGTAAAGCAAATTCATGACTTTCAGCCTTTTACTTGCTTTACACTAGGAGACAATCTGGACCTGTAGCTCCTTACCGTTAAATACACAACAATGTAGTAAATTAAAAGGCCTTTAGCTTTCACTTTCTTGGTAGATATGGAGGAGTATATTTCATCTTTTTCATTTCACTATTGACATTGGGCGTCCATAGCTCTGACTAATGTTAACTTAGGTAGAAAAAGATATTTTGTATGCAAATTACTTATGATGTTATACTGATACTGAATGAAATAACCAGAACTGACATTAGCCATATGTATCTGAATGCTCAAACAGTCACATGTTTTGTAATCACAAATTAAATGGCCACATAAAAGGCCATTGGACTGGTGCTAATAAAATATGAAAATTACTTTTTGTCCAATTTATTTCTTTGGCAAGCTTCTGTAATATTTTTATTCTTTAATCCAAACAAAGCACAAAGTTTTCCAATTATCTGGCAGCTTACATCCACTTCAAATCCTGACAGGTGAGGTTTGCTAAATATAAGCAAAGTGAGTCTGAAGTTTGGGACAGTGCTGGTTAAGGTCCAAACAGAAGAAGGGGAAACAAATACTGTATCTAATCCAGCAGTATGAATTCAATGGCTGTGACAGATAGGCATTTATATCTATATTCAGGTGACAATGCTGATGATTGGGCAGCAAGAAGGTAGAAGTACCAGAATGGATGGCAGATGTGAGCCCAAAATAGGAGGATTGTAGGGTCTCAGGCTGAGAACAGGAGAGGGTCACAGTTCTGGAAAGAGAAGTGAACCCAGGGAGAAGGACTAGACTATGCTGTCAGAAGTCTACATTGCATGACAGCCGCCACTTGCACTATCTGATAAATAAAATGATTTATGGAAGCACATCATATGATACTATTTATATTGCAATAGTGTTTTACCTTTATGTAATTTCCTAATTCCTCAGCTTTTACCCATACAGGTAAAAATGCCACAAACCCTGAGTATCAGTAGACATGATATTCAGCACACAGAAACCTGAGCTTTAAGCAATTCTATTAAACAGAATCACAGAATCACAGAATCGTAGGTGTTGGAAAGGACCTCGAGAGATCATCAGGTCCAACACCCCTGCCAAAGCAGGCTCCCTAGCTCATATTACACAGATAGGTGTCCAGAAAGGTCTTGAATATCTCCAGAGAAGGAGACTCCACCACCTCCCTGGGCAGCCTATTCCACTGCTCTGACACCCTCACTGTGTAAAAGTTCTTCCGCATGTTGGTGCGGAACTTTCTGTGCTCCAGTTTACAGCCATTGCCCCTTGTCCTGTCCCCACAGACCACTGAAAAGGGGCTGGCCAATTCCCCCTGCATCCCCTGCCTAAGATATTTATAAACACTAATTAGGTCCCCCCTAAGTCTTCTTTTCTCAAGACTAAACAGTCCCAGTTCACTCAGCCTGTCCTCATACAGGAGATGTTCCAGGCCCTTAATCATCTTCGTAGCCCTTCTCTGGACTCTCTCCAGGAGATCCCTGTCTTTTTCATACCAGGGAGCCCAGAACTGGACACAGTACTCCAGGTGGGGCCTGACCAAGGCAGAGTAGATGGGGAGGATCACCTCCTTTGACCTGCTGGACACACTCTTCCTGATGCATCCCAGGATCCCATTGGCTCTCTTAGCCACCAGTGCACACATCTGGCTCATAGCCAACCTGTTATCAACCAGGACCCCCAAGAACAGCATCTTCACTGAAACTCCTGGATCAGCACTTAACAATCTGAACTCTCTCAGCAGCTGACATGGTGTTGATGTACTGAGTAGTTGACTCATGACTAGCTTCCCTCAGACCACTCTGCAGACTAAAAAGGGACTACACCTTCAGACCTCATTAATGCCTTTAAATGTGTAAATGGTTTCAGGAGGATGGAGCCAGACTCTTCTCAGTGATGTCCAACGACAGGACAAGGGGCAAGGGGTGCAAGCTGGAGAATAGGAAGTTCCATGTGAACATAAAGAAAAGCTTTTTCACTGTGAGGGTGATGGAGCACTGGAACAGGCTGCCCAGAGAGGTTGTGGAGTCTCCTTCTCTGGAGATATTCAAAACCCACCTGGATGTGTTCCTGTGTGACCTAATCTAGGTGATCCTGCTCTGGCAGGGGGTTGACGAGATCCTTTGAGGTCTCTGATTCTGTCAAAAATCTCAGTCTGTGCCCATGGGACACTTCAGATGGCTGCATTTCCTTGGTTCTGCTAGGCTCATAGGGCAACTTTAAAACAAAATAATATTCACTACATTCACTTTTCAGTAAGAATCTCCCTTTTTCTCCTTTTCAATATATTACCTTAGAATTTCATTGCTGCTTTGAAAACCAAAGGTGAAAATGGAGAATGATAAGAGAAAGGTTGAAACACCAAAGCTTTTCAATTCCCCGTATTACTGTTAAGAACATTAATCCCACTGGACATTTTTAATTTTCCCCAGAGCCCAATTTTCCAAAATAATTTTAGACAAGAACTTTAACTGCCTAGGAAATCCACTGGTGTTGCTGCTACTAACAGTGTTATCAGAAATTGTTTCTTTTCAAGCTGTTATTCTCAGTGACACTGGTATAATATATTGTTTTCATTTAATACTTGGCCTGTGTATGCTGTATTCCTGTGGCGTATTCCAAATCATGACAGAGGCACAGCACAGAATGCAGGAATGGGTTGCATAGAGCTAGAAGGAAAAATACTTTGAATTTTGTATTAGGCTCTAACACTCGTGAATCTCTTGCCAGCTATTGCTTCATAGAATCCTTGATCAGACATGTACACATGGACGGGTAGCTCTTCAAAATCCAAAAGCCTGCTTCTGTAGAGAAGAAGGATTTGCAAATTGCATTAAAGTCAATTTTAAAAGAAATGGGCAGAGAGTGCAAACTAATCTGTGTGCTGTGAGGACATGCTGTTTGTAAATCTCAAGTGTTTTACATGGGGGCAAACTGTGTGTGACAGACCAGAAGTGCAGTGATGGAATAGCTTTGTGGCTGACTTCTCATGGCTGTTCACATGACTAATTCTGGTTTCCTATAACGCCATTTTTCCAGGGAAAACCCACAAGGTTTCATTCTGAAAGCCCTTTGTTTTCAAGTGTAAATAACGCTAAGAAAGTTGTCATTTGCTATACATTCGGAGGCAGCTTTCTATTGTAATTCATCCCGTATCTGTGTAGAGCTAATCAGAACAGCTACTGACTGCATGTATAATTTAGTGATGGATGGAATGCCTTACTGCATTAATGCCATTACATGCCAATATAATATGGGTAAGGAAGCAAACATAGGGAGTTTGAGATGCATATCCTACTGGAATTGTAGCTAGTCATCAGTAAAAATAATCAGACACAGCACATAGGAAGAAGCAAATTCCTGGAGCATTTCCCATAGCTCCCTGGTAAGGGGACCAGTTGACAGATATTGTATACGAACGGCCAGGTGGGATGGAAACTGCATACCATTAGGACTCAGAAGGTAAAAATTTGATCATAGAATCATTTGGGTTGGAAGAGGCCTTCCAGATCATCAAGCCTAATCCTACCTAGTCCACCTCTAGACCATGTCCTCAAGCACAACATCTACACACCTCTTAAACACCTCTGGGGATGGAGACTCCACCACTTCCCTGGACAGCCTGTTCCAATATTTGACTGCCCTTTCAGTAAAGAAATTCTTCCTGATATCTAACCTAAATCTCCCCTGGTGCAATTTGAAACCATTTCCTCTCGTCCTATTGCTTGTTACCTGAGAGAAGAGACCTACCTCCACCACTCTGCACCCTCCTTGCAGGTAGTTGTATAGAGCGATAAGGTCTCCCTTCAGCCTCCTTTTCTTAAGACCAAAAAGCACAGGGGTCACCAAGATGATGGAAGGAGTGGAACACCTTCTTTATGAGGAAAGGCTGAGGGAGCTGGTCCTGTTTTGCTTGGAGAAGAGGAGACTGAGGGGTGACCTTACTAACGTTTATAAATATGTAAAGGGTGAGAGTCAGGAGGATGGAGCCAGGCTCTTCTCAGTGATCGCCAGTGATAGGACAAAGACTGAAAGCTGGACCATAGGAAGTTCCATGTGAATATAAGGAGGAACTTTTTCACTGTGAGAGTGAAAGAGCACTGGAAAGAGCACTCTGTTGCCCAGAGAGGCTGTGGAGTCTCCTTCTCTGGAGACATCCAAAACCCATCTGGATGCATTCCTGTGTGATTTAGTCTAGGTGATCCTGCTCTGGCAGGGGAGTTGGACTAGGTGATCTTTTGAGGTTGAGGTGCAGCCTCACCAATGCTGAATATAATGGGTTAATCACTTCCCTACTCCTGCTGGTCATACCATTCCTCATAAAGGCTAGGATGCTGTGGCCTTCTTGGCCACCTGGGCACAGTGCTGGCTCATGTTCAGCCAGCTGTCCACTAACACCCCCAGAGTTCTTCTGGGACCTCCAGGGAGCTCTCCAGCCACTCTGCCCCAAGCCTGTAACACTGCCTGGGGTTATTGTGACCAAAGTGCAGGACCAAGCACATGGCCAGATATACCACAGATTGGCTGATATATGTAGGATAATTCAGATAGGTATTTTATCTCCTCTTTTCTTCACAGGCAAACATAGGGCTGTGCTCACTGTGGGTAAAATGCACTACTGGGTCACTTAGGCACAGCAATCTATGGCTGCATGCTCAGAGCACTAGAGAAAAGGCAGGGAGTTGGAGGGTCTGTTACATTCATGCTGCTTTTTTCTTCAACCTGGAAGTTCTCTCAGGGATGCTGCTTATACTATGCGTCTGAGGAAAGCTCTGGAAACTAAGTATACTGACTGGACTATAATCTTCTTAAAAGTATTCTTCTCTGCCTTCTCAGTACAAAACAGACGTAGTAAATCATTTTTCTCTTCCTCATTCCACACGATAGAAGTCACAAACGTCGTGTTCACATCTACAGTAAACCTTAAAAAATACCAAAGAAACCAAACATCTGCAGAAGTTTGCACTTATAATTTCCAAACTCTTTTTTTTTTAGCAAAGTGTCCAATTTACATAGTGAGCTGGAAAAAAGAGAAGAAGTCTCCCACGGGCTGTAGTGCTGACTCACACACGGCAGGATTAGAGAGACTTTGTGTACCCGGAGGAGAATTCATGTACTCTGGGGAAACTGCTGCACACTTGCCCTTCCCTCCCTCCTTCCTCATGACCATTCATGAAAACACCTACTGAGTATTTTGGCTGCTGCAGGCAACCTCTCTGATCCGTGCTCTGGCAGGAAGATACTCCTCCCTTTCTGGTTTAACTTTCTGAGCTTCAGAGATGTAAAGGGCCGGAGCAACCTAATGAGATTCCTATCTGTCTGAAATCTAAAGAAAGACCATGACTTACTGCTCTTGGCTGCTTCAGACAAAGGGCTTTGGTAAAGTAGTTACTGCAGATTGCTTTTCATTTACTTCAGACCTATGCTGACTGTCGAGTTTCCAGTGTACAGATTTCAGCAACAGAAAGACAACAGTGAGGACAGAAACTCGCCTGTTACAGATGCATGCCAGATATTAAATAGATATAAATTAGGCTGGCACTATTTGTTACCTTGGAAAGAGTTTGCAGTGAGTGTTTATATTAGGTTTTGCTCAGTGAACATGAAGAATCCAGACTTTCATTAACTGCAAAATGATTTCTGAGGTTAATGATAATTAGAGTGCTGAAAGAGAAGCAGGGATCATTTCATTTAAGAAAAATACAAAAGAACAAGAGGATTGATTCCTGGAAATTGCTTCTGTTTAAAGCTATCCAAAGTCAGTCTTTGACACACACTAAGAAATGTTCACCACCCTTGTAGAACTAGACCTGACCCTCCAACACCATTATTTTATGGTTAGAACATTTCAAAGTGTCCCATACCACAAGCATTCATACAGGTGGTTATCCTTCTGGGTGCAAATAAATACTCAGCAATGGTGTTACTAAAATAATTAAAATTATTTAAATGCTGAAGCCCTTTGTTTTCAAGTGTAAATAAGGCTTTGTAGCATAAAGCTGACATTTAACTCCCCAGGTAAAACAGCTTTTCAATGGTGCTTACAGGCATTTAGAAGGTACTTTCAGATAATGCTGACAATTTTCAGAAAATACAGCTAATATACTATTTCTAACAGCAAAATTTTAGATCTTCTTTTGATTTAGATTTTCTTTTCTTGTTTCCTTAAACACACCAAAGTCAGTGTGATTTGAAAAACAGATGAACGTACGACTTGAAGGTTGTTTCCGGTACTCTGAGGACGCTGCTGCGCTCCTCTCTGCTGCACTATGTACAAATCCATCTAATTCCCACTGCCCACTGACCCTCCCTCTCAGGTAAGTGCTGTGACCATTTTCCTTTTTCCCTTTGTGCTGGAATCCAGCTGACCTCTTCCTCTCTGACAGAGACCCTGACTGACCCTCGGCCACCTCGGTTGTAAACTGAGCTGCCGCCCTCCTTCACTCCTCACCGGGTGCTGACTCAGACGGTTCCTCCAAGAATAGCACTGAAGATCCAGTTAGCCTTAGGCCCTGGTTCAGCCAAGCAGTGAGGCACGGGTTTAATTTTAACTGGGACTGCAGTGACATTGGTTACGTGCTTAAAGTTAATAGGTGTATTATTAACTTCCATGAGAATCAAGCCTTAATGAACAAGCCTTCACCAGCATACAAGGAATTATCTTTTTGAAACTTCAGACTCAGTTCTATTCTATACAGCTCCGACTAGACAAACTTTCCCTGCATTTTTTTTCCGATTTATTTATAGAAAAATCTATCAATTTATCCTGTAGACTAATTTTTAAAAGTCACCTAAATCTCAATATTCCCTTGCAAATATGCAAGTACTAGTAATTTTGCCATGAAACTAAGGGCAAAAATAAAAAAGAAAATACCTTAACCATGACATTATTTTTGCACAAAGCCTGTTTTCGTTGGGAGGTCGTTTATAATTTAAGAAAATATATTTCTGCATAACTTTTACCTAATACTCAGACAGCTTTCTCAATTTAATTGTCAGGATGCTCGAAAAAGGCAGTGTTCTGCAGAGCAGAAAAGGGAGATTCTGCTATTCCAGATGCCATCAGATCCTCCCCGAAGCACAATGAAATGCTTATTCAAGATAGAAGACAACAATACTGGAATCAATAGACCTTTGTCATTCATGTGAGCTGGAACTGTGAAGTACCTCCGGGTCTGAAGCATTTGTAGCCTTCCCTATTCCTTAAGCTAAATAGTATGTCTGGGGTACTTTCTATCACAAGAATTTGGTATTTCCTCTTTATTCTCTTGTAGCACGTTAGAAAGCATATAAAACAGGTATTTTTCTGTTATTTCTGTGATATTAAGAACTATAGCATTATGGATGCAAGAACTGTCCAAAATTAACTCTAGTTTTCCCTGCTAATTTTTCCTTGCCAGTTTTTACTGTACTCTTTCTCCTCAGTTCCCTGCCATTACCATGGTTGCTATCCTTATGGCAGGGTAAATATTTCAGAAGATTACTTTACAACTGACCAGGCTAGAAGGTCATTCTTGAACTCTTATAGCCTGGGAAGATTATAGAGTGTTCTTTTTATGCATCAAATTAAAGAGAAAGACTGGCATTTTGATTTAAATAGAGACTACATTTTGGCTGTTCTTCACACCACACTTAAATTCTGTCATATCTATCATTTTCCTCTGCTAAATAAACCATGTCCTGGATGTCAGCTAGAGTTCAGCTGAAGCTAAAGTTGACTGTATCCTGAATATTGAGTTTTTACTATTTTCAAAGACTCATAAAAGCATACACTCATAGAATGGTTTAGGTTGGAGGGGAACTCAAACATCCTCTAGTTCCCAACCCCCTGCCATGGGCAGGGACCCCCTCACTAGACCAGGTTGCCCAAAGCCCCATCCAACCTGGCCTGGGACACTTCCAGAGGGCAACCACAGCTTCCCCAGGCAACCTGTGCCAGGGACTCGACACCCTCACAGTACAGAATTTCTTCCTAATGAAGAATTTTTTCTTAATGCGTGTAGTAGGGTGTCAGTCCATCAGATAAGCAATGCTGCCTCAGCCTGTCTGACCTCTTCCAGTGTCTCATCTGTACCTCTCAGGGATACACCAGAGCCCCATTACTTGGGTTAGAGTAGGCACCTCAAATAGACATGTACACTCCTCCCACTGCAGCCCAGGTTATGGTTGTCTTTCTGGACTGCAAGCACATACTGCCAGGTCATGTTGAGCTTGTCATCCACCAGCACTCCCAAGTCCCCCCTCCTCATGGCTGCCCTTTATCTATTTTCCACCCAGCCTGTAGTTGTGCTTGGGATTGTGTGGAACCTTAGGCAGGACCATGCATGTGGTGGTGTTGAACTTCACATGGGCCCACCTCTCAAGCCTGTCAAGGATGGCATCCCTTCCCTCCAGCACGCTGATTGCACCACAGAGCTTGGTCTTGTCATTAAACATGCTGAGGGTGCACTCAATCCCAATAAGATTTTTTTTTTACCTCTGAAGACGGTGCAGTGTCTGCTGTTTTTGTGCTGTGATTGCTGTGTAAAGGCTTTAGGGAATCAATTAAATCAGCAGGGATTTTGCAATAGGATTCAATAGGCCTAAAGTTTCACCCAAGATTTACTATTTGTACCCTTTCAAATTTTTTCTCTTCCAAATAGAATCACTACAGATTTTAGATTTAACTCTCAGATGAAATGCTCTACTTGCTTTGTCAGATAAAAATAGATGCTTTTTAAAGCGATAAGGTATGATGTCTTTTAATACTTGAAGAACAGCAAAGGACAAAGCAGGGGGAAAGTATTTGTTTATCTATTAAACCGCAATGCTAAGTATCTGGTTTGTTTCCCAGACAAAATTATGTTATCACTATAGAAGCAAACAGGATACTTTTAGAACTATATAAAGTATAAATATTGATTTGCTGAAGCATAGCATTATGCATCTATTGCCTGACAAAGTTTCAGGGTATATCATCATGCAACTACCTAGCTTTTATTCAAATCCCTACTTGTTCATTTTTCCGATGAAACAGCACAAAACCAGCTCAGGATCTGTGCAAGTTTCTTTGCCTTGTCCTGTGTTTAGAAATGAAATTCAGCTGCCTTGATTTGAGGGCTGACACGTACACGCCGCAAAGTTTTTGTCTCATTCTCAGACTGGACATTATCAGATGTTTTAACAAATTAAAAATTCAGTTTAGCCTACCCAGAAGACCAGGTCTAACATACCATGTAACAAGAAAAGCAAACACTCAGAAATGATGTCTGTTCAAAAATATGGAAGAATTGATAAAAATACAAAGCACTCAGGTACTCATACATAAAAATAAAGGCACGTTCACATGATCTCAGCTGGAGAACTGGGTGTTGGTGATGGAAAACACCTCTTGGAAAACCTGCTTGAGAAACAAGACCAGCGTCACCTGCAAAGCAGGGGAGAAGATGGACCCTTTACCCATGACTGGTGCAACACGGGCTTTTCCAACATCCCCACTGTGGGTCCTTCTTGGAGCCTCTGCTTCTGTAGCTCATGCGGATCAGACAAGGCTGGATGGTACCTGAACTGATGGTTGATTCCCTTAGGAAAAGAAACAATACTCACCTTCTGTACTTTAAAACAGAGTCTGTAGAGTGCAGAAATAGCTGGTGACAGAGGAGTAAAGATTTTATTCAAGAAGCAAAGGAAGCAGGTGAGTAGGTCTTGGACATCTGCAAGTGTCTTTACAATTCCACATTGTCATGGGATACCTGCAGCACTGTGGGAAGGGAACGAGTCTTTATTGTGTTGTAAACTAACCTATTTGTGTAAATTTGCTGTGTTTTCTTCTCAGAGGCCTCATTTTAGAGAACAAAGATTTGGTGTAAATTTTCCCTAGAAGTAGAATCTTTTCCACCTGTGTTCCCTTGGTTTCACATTTCAAGAAGATAATACAGTGACATTAGCATTTTATTGAGTGACAGAAGAGATGCACCTACAAGACAAAAGCGATTGATGCATAGGCAGACGCAAGTGAAAGACATTAAAGCTGTGAGAAAGCAGGAAAATAAAAGAGAATAGAAGAATTTACTGCATCATCCATGCTATCCCGTCTTTAGAGAAGCTCTGAAAATTTACACTATACAAGTAATTGGGATTAATTTTATTAGCTGTGCATATAGTACTCCTATGTCAGAGATGTTGTGATTGTGATTCATGCATAATGCAAATGAAGTGTAGGTATCCAGCATCTCTTCTTGTGTTCTTTTCCTCCATATTTCCTGAACATTGACTTTGCCCTTTTTATAATTTCAGTTCTATAAATTGAAGGGTCTTACATTTTACAGTGTGTACACACATTGAATGAGGAGAGACACACAAATATTTATAACTCTACGTGCAAATATCTAGTCAGTTTCTCAGTTGGTGAACTCTGTGTGTGAATTTTAAACCTATGGGTATCAACTGCATATTATTAGGCTCTATTTTTATCTTCCTAAAGAATTAGAGAGTTAGATGCAGAAGAAATGACCTTTCAATTTCAATCGGAAAAAATGTTCCGTAAAATAGCTATTTTTCATATGACCTCAAAAAAAGCACTCACTTGTTCTGCATTCTTATGCTACAGTCTTCAGCCACTATGCTAGCACCTTTGAATGAGTATCATAACTGTAAGAGTTTGTGGGGTCCAGGTTTTGGGTTAGGGTACAAGTTCTACCCTTCCAGATGTTTGTGACCCTTTCCCCATCTGCTTGCTGTGCTTTTTTCCTCCAAGGATCGTCCACTTTTTTTGCAATCATTCCTCACTGTTGGCTTTTCATGCTGTCCTTGGAAGCACTGTGGGAAGCTGATGCTTATGTTTCACAGCAGTTATGGCCCTCTTCCTCAAGTCCTCCCCTTCTCTGCCGACACTTTCTATTCCCACCTCCCCACACACATTTCCTGTATGTATTTATCACTGGTTTTATTCTTGTGGGAATGTATGTAACCAGTTGCAGAAATGTAGTTGACATTTTGGCTGCAAAGTGGACTAGTTTGTGTCCATTCCTATTTCCCACTGCTGAAGAGATGTGAAGAAGAAGCTGAGATTTTGTTTTCTACTTTCACATCTTACATGTTTAAAGCCAGTGGGTTTGGCACTTCTGAGGAGTAGAACTGTTACCAAGAAACCTCACAGAGAGGAGAGAGATGTGCCGTTTATGAAATTGAGTTAATTAAGGCCTTTGAAGATTAAAATGAAGGCACTGAGTACAAGAACCACCCAATAAAAAAAAGCTTCGTTTCCACTGTGTACGTGTTAGAAGGCTCATCCAAGGCACTGGGAGTTGCCTCAAAGTTTTATAGTGATAACATATTTGCATGAAACATACACATTTCTAATGGGAGGGGGGGAAAGTAAAAAAAAAAAAAATAGTGCTGTTCTAGTCACTGTTACAGATGCTCTCTAGGAAACAGACTAAAACCCAGCAGGTAACATTGCAGCACTACAGGATGAAGTCTCCATTCAAAACACGTTAAAATCAAAGTTGGTTTTCATCAGTCCCAGTGGATATCCTGGGTTAATTCTGTATCACTGAGATGTTCTTGCTGACTTAGCTATGGAGGAGCAAGTGTCACAGACAGCACAGGGAGAGAAACATTCAAGTACTTGTAGAACAGGTTAGTGGTCTTTGCCAAGAGATTTCTATACTCTTTACCTATGGCTGTGCGGATGGAGAGTTAACTATTGTATTGATGTCCTACGTGTGATATGCTCTATTCACAAGGAGTCAGGACTTGCAGACTGACTGGATGAAAGGCCAGTGTTTCTATGGGCTGGGCTATATTAAAATTAGAGTCCAATTAATGTTCATAGCTCACTTAAACCTAGGAACATTGAGGTGTGCAAACAGGCTCAGAAACATGTTAAATTCGGCTGAGGCAGATGCTTCAAGTATTTCACTAGTGAGTGATTAACAGTCTCATGGCTAAAAAAGAGTATTTCATAGGCATCTTTAGCAACTGACAATACCAGGATTTGGTATTACATCATTATGAAAAGTTTTCTTTGCTGGTCAGCACTGTAACACAGAAGTTCTCATGTTAGTATGATCACAGTAGAGAGTAATTCTTGGGAAAGTGGTTTGTTTGATTATTCCCATTTGTATTGTTTTTACTGTCTAATAAACTCTGTATGACTCCATTCAGTCATGATTTGTTTCAATTTGGTGGAATCCCTGTAAACAAATTTCAGCTTAATTTCATAACTGGAATTTAGTAAGCAACAAAGAAAATTCTTTTATGTTTCTTTCTTTCACAGTGATACCCTGAACTGCATTATTTGGTGTGCTGAGGATCCAGAAAATGGGATCTAGTCACCAGAACATCTCGCCTGCAGCCAGGTCTGTGTTTTGCCAGTGAAGTCAAGGTACGCTGTTTCAGTGAAGGCTATTTCCTAAAGGCTTCAGCTGATTAGTTTTAGATAACTCTTAACTTGAACAAATACTTTCTGCATTTGAAGTGGTAGAGCTGGAAGTTGTGCTCCCAAGTACCTTCCTCATCCCATGCTGGGGTCCAGGGGCCTGCAGAGCCTTCTGGGCTCTTTCTGATCTCAAACTCTGTCTTGAGGGAAAATGAAACGGCATCTGCTATCTGTGCTAGGTAGTTAGTTTATGGCACACACTTTTTAACCAGCTGGAAATTCACCATCTGTTTCACTGTTGGTGATGGAAAAAGATGTGTATTACTTCAGTTGAAGGTTTTAATTTTCTTCTTGATGCTGGAGAACTGTAGAACTTCCCTAACATCCAAGTGTTTACTATCTTCTATTTTTTTTTTTCAGTTTGCAGGCAGGCAATAATCACAGATTCTTGGATCCAGATGAAAGGAAACTGTCTTTAATTTCTTCCACTACATCTTTCCTGTGCTGAAGGCATCTGCCATACTTAATGGATGGATTCTTGCTGTGGGAGAACTATCAGTTTTGGGCAAACCCCACTGAAGTTTCTGCCAAACGTCATAGACATCACACTTACACTTCCTTAAAGTTTGAGAGTCTGCCCCTTTCTGCTCAACCTCACCCCTGTTTAGCCTTTTGCAGGAAACCCAGGAAATTCACAGGGTTCATGGAACTAGGGTAGAGTTCACCATGGCTGCTGACAGCTGCACTTTGAGGATCAGATACCGGTATATTAAAAGAAAGCATTCCCATCCTGCCCACTGGTATCCTACCAAGCAGGGAAACTGCCCAGCGGCGATGGATAAATCAGGCTAGAAACACTTTTTACACAGACCACCATGGGTCAGCTGTTCTGGGACTGAGCTAAAAGAGAGGGATTTTTTTCATCCATTGAATACTGGCTGAGAGTAGTGCTAGTTCCTCTGCTAACCTGGATACAGGCGCTGCTCTCTGATGTGCAAAGTGGTGGTAGGAAAGCAAGCAAAAGGTTTTCACACCAGTGAGTTGCGGACTGTCCGCCTACACAGGGTGGCCCAAGGTGACATCCAATGTGGCACTTCTGTGTGCCTGGAGTTGGGGGAGGGATTTCTGTCCCTTGGCCCTGTTGCCATTCCAGGAAGAGCTAGTGTTACAACAGCACCCTCATATGCCAGAACATATATTGGCTTGAAAGTAATAGAGTTCAAATGTGCTGGAGATCAAACTGCTGTATTTTCTGCAACTGTTAGGCTACACTTCATTACAGGCTGCCATTAGAAAACAAGAGTCTTAATTTGTAATTTTTTTTTTCCCTGAAATTTAGGCAAGATGTTGTGAATATATAGCAAATGTGCTGCACACAAACTTAAGAAATGTAAGTGAAAATAAAAAAATCCAATGGTGAAAAATGTAACAAGCCACACATTACCTGGGAAACCTTGGTGGAAATATTTTTCCTGCAGATCCTGTTCTCTATTTCCAGGAAAAGGGCAGGAGAGATACCAGGATTTCCCCCATGACAAACAAACAAAAAATCCCAACAAAATTGTTGATAGCTAACCAAGATAAGGACATTGGATTTCTAAAAATAATGCTAATTTTTAAGAGTTTTGAATGACTACCATGCTACACAGACCATGTCAAATAAAGACATCAGGCTTCCTTGGGGGATCGTACTGACTCCAGCTTCACAATGAGGGAAAGGTGCGCAGACTCTTTGAAAACTGTCTTTTGGCACCCACTCCGGAGCTTTAAATGCACAAAACCAGCAGGGCTATAATGAAACTAATGAGGCTTAGGACTCATACTGTTCACAATGCAAAAACGCCCTAAGCACAGTCAGTGGTGGGAAGCTGAAACAAATTCACCATAGGGCTAAATTGCACATTTTTCATAGGAAGAGTAATGTAATTAAAGCCACTGACATTATTCATAGGCAATCTTTATACTCGGGTGAGAGGTCTAAGAATTCTACCACCAATAGAAGCAGTGATATGCAAGACTGCTGCCCAAATTTGGCTTGCGTTATGAGAACAGATTAGGCAGGTCCTGCTAGGTTCATTTTTACTGTCAGAAGACTATGTGCTGTGTTTATCAGACAATAGAATTTCAGAAAACAGTGTTTTTCCAGGAATATGGACAAAGGAAATTAAATTGGTGTGAAAGAAGATAGAATTCAGCTTGCCATCTACAGACATGCTGCAAAGCTTAACACCACAGGGATCAACTCTCACACTCTATCTCTTTGTGTGTGCACTTCTTATATGGACAGGTATATGTGTGTAAATATGTATGTACACACACACACACACATATATATGCATGTAAGCATACATGTGTATATTTAAGTACGTGTGTTGAGGGTAAGGCTGAGATATGTTTCCTGGGCCATAGAAAAGTGGTAAAAATTGTGTTATGTAACCTGATGGCAAAAGCATTTACTGTGTGACTCATATTTTGCCCTCCTAGTACTTAGACAGTCAGCACTGTTTTGGTTTCTTTTCTTCTTCTGAGGCTGGATCAGATTTCTACTTGACATAGCATTACCCTTCCAGTGACTTTGTCTGACAGAGATATGGCCTGAGCAATTAAGTTCCTATCTGATGTAAGAGAGCTTGGCGCTGTGTAAGCCCTATTTTGGATGTTTTTTGGGCTAGCCTGAAGTAAAGGACACTTGTCCATATACTGCCATAATGAGTCATCATTATAAACCAGATTTGAAAGATACTGAAAGTCTCATGAAGTATCAAAGCTGGCGGTGTAAGAATCATAGAATCACAGAACATTAGGAGTTGGAAGGGACTCGAAAGATCACCTAGGTTGAGCCTCCTGCCAGAGCAGGATCACCTACACTAAACCGCATAGGAACACATCCAGGTGTGTTTTGAATATCTCCAGAGAGGGAGACTCCATAACCTCTCTGGGCAGCCCATTCCAGTGCTCTGTCACCCTCACTGGGAAAAAAGTCCTCCTTATATTCACATGGAACTTCCTATGCTCCAATTTGAACTCATTGTCCATTGTCCTATTGCTGGCTATCACTGAGAAGAGCCTGGCTCCATCCTTCTGACTGTCACCCTTTACATATTTATAAACATTAATAAGGTCAACCCTCAGTCTCCTCTTCTCCAAGCTAAACAGGCCCAGCTCCTTCAGCTTCTCCTCATAAAGAAGGTGTTCCACTCCCTTCATTATCTTGGTGGCTCCGCACTGGACTCTTGCAAGGAGTTCGATGTCTGACTGAGGGGCCCAGAACGGGATAGAATAGTTGAGATGTGGTCTCACCAGGACAGAGTAGAGGGGGAGAAGGACCTCTCTTGACCTAATAGCCACACCCCTTCTAATACATCCCAGGATGTCATTGGCCTTCTTACTCATCCGGGCACATTGCTGGCTCATGGTCATCCTGCTGTCCACCAGGACCCCAGGTCCATCTCACCTGTGCTGCTCTCCAACAGGCCAGTCCCCAACCTATACGGGCACCTGGGGTTGTTCCTCCCCAGATGCAAGACCCTACACTTGCCTTTGTTAAATCTGATTAAACTTCTCCCTGCCCAGCTCTCCAGCCTGTCTAAGTCTTGGTGAATGGCAGTATAACCAAGAAGAGAGTGTTTTACTCAGGTAGCTATCAGAATCACATATCTAAGCCAACCTCAAAGCAGGACTAAATCTGAAGTTAGACTATGTTGTTCAGGGCTGTGCCCAGTCATGACTTGAAAACCTTGGAGAGTGGAGGTTCCACAGCTTCTTTGAACAGCCTCTTCCAATGCATCGCAAAACTCACAGGGATTTATTTTTTCTCTCTATTCAGCTAGAATTTGTCTTCCTGCAGCCTGAGTCCACTGTCTCCCACCTTTTCTCTGTGTACCTCTGAGAAGAGTCTGACTCTCTTTTCTGTAACTCGCCATCAATCACTGAAGACAAAGCAGATCTCCCTTTAGCCTTCTCTTCTACGTATTGAACAAATCTTCCTCCTTGTATGAGTTTGTGTGGATCTGTGCTGTCTGAAGTTTGACATTCTCTCTCTTGTACTGAGGAGCCCCAAACCTTACAGTTTTCCCAGTTTAACCTCACTAGTGTTGAAACACCACAATTTAAATTAACCACGCAGGTAATATAAAGACCGAGTTGATTGCCATGTAAAATGAATATCAGGTTGAAGATGTAAGAGCTGTTCGCAGTTTCCAGTAGTGAGTCAGCGTGATAAGTTTCTGAGAATCTAGTTAAGTAAGAAGTCTGAGATCACACAAGAGAGGTCAACATCCAAATAATATAAAAGACAATTTTTTTATAACAGAAACTCCTGTTTCTCCCTTGACAGTATGTACTAAGCTATTTTTGTTCCCTGCAAGACAACTATTTCATACCTTGGTGATTTTGAACAAAGTTCTATTTAAAATTTAAATGTCAGCTTGACTGGAAAAAAACAATCCAGAAGTTACTAAAAGGAAAAGGCTGTGAAGGATTTTGTTTTTCAGTCTTGCCTACGATTAATGGTTCTTTTTTTAAAGTCTGTATAACTTGGTAGTATATGAAAAAAATGCACAGGGGACATGCCGGTGATTTAAAGAGAGGAACTCAAAATTTGTGCAGCAACATCCATTTTTCAGTGTAACTCCCTAGACAATTACTAAGGTATGAGCAATTTCATGTTGTAAACTTTCATGAGGTACTTCCAGTCTTTCAGTCACTGGCATAATAGGTACTATTATGACGTGGAAATGCACCAGTGCACTCACCCTTGATAAGCACATGGTCAATTGACTTAAAATACTGTTGCTATGCAAAGGGAAGATTTACCTTTACAAATAGTGACCCTTGTCTCAAATATAGGCGCAAATGTTGATACAATCTTTACAAAAATCACTGTCTCCCATTCCATCAAAAGGACAAGTCAACCGTTTAATTAAAAAAGGAAAAAAAAAAAAGGTATTCCAACAGCTGCTCAGTGTTCCACTCTTACCCGGCTCTGACTAATTATCAATGCTGACATTGATTTGGGTTTCACTGTTAGACAGGATGCTGTTGCCACTAAGCCTGCCTTAAAACACTTTGCATTCTGCAATGTCACTTTGGAATATTTTGCAGTGTGCTACAAAACTGAACTCCTCACTTATGAAATCATATCTGTGATGTTCTGTCCCCTGAGCGACACACTGGCTGGGTAGTAACCAACATAGCTAATGGGGGCAAGGACCCTCCTGCTTTCTAGCAGGACTATTCTCAGGAACACAGCTGCAATCTCCATGCTCTCTTCGGTGAGTAAGTCAACCCAAGGGACAAAGATAAGTGATAGGACTGCAGCATCTCTTTGAGGTTTGTTTTTTCCTGCCCTGTTTCAGGAGATTATTGTAACAGGAAACAAAGAAGTCTCTGCAGTCAGACAGATACGGAGACACCATTATGAGTGGTTTGCAATGGGAGGAACTCCAGATATAGAGAGGTCAGTCATAGCTGGACTCTTCTAACCTCCTCATTTTTGTAATAGTCCTAAATAGAAGGGCATGTCACTCACTGATATTGCTCCACACACACCCCCCGTCACTATAAAAAATAAAGTAAACATGAGAAAGAAATAATCTGTGTCATGTTTGCAATATATTTTGAAAGGTCCTATAAGGTTAAGAATATTATCTGGAAAGCCAGCTGTGCTCTTTACTCCTCCCAGTTCTTGATAAGTCCCTTACTCAAATGGAGGACAGGTTGAACCTCACTGGACTGACGTTTTGAACTTTATCTGCTGGTTCTTATCTCTTCTGCCACGCAAAATATGTACATGAGAACCCTACTTTCTGCACGTTAGCAGCAAAAAGATTAAAAGGAGAAACGTGTCTTTCATTCAGCAGTTCTCTAGAAGCAGAAGACCTGAATGCTAATGAATGAGCAGAGTCCAGAATATCAGGGAAGAATATAAATAGAGCACGCACACACCTTCCTTCAACAGAATGAAAGACCTTGTTGCTCCTGCATATTCCTCAGCATACGCATTGCGGGATGATTTCTGTATCAGTTAATATTGCACCTCCAGTAGCAGGCTGCTGCTGCTGGGTTTAGCGACCCAGGTAATGAGATTGATTGTGCCATGGTAGGCACTTCATACAGACAGGTAATTGTCTGCCTCAGAGCACTTACACTCTATACCGACCAAATGGGTTCATGAAGGTGGGAAGGTAAACAATACACAACAAATTTAAGACCCACATGAAAAGCTGGATGAATCCGTCTCTTCTTCCAGGGTCATGACCCTGATAGAAAGATCTCCTCTCCCTTGCTTCAACCTATGCTTTGTGACCAAATGGTGAATTCAGTCAGGGGCCAGTCGTTTCCAAAGGGTATCTGGAGCTTGCAGTGGAAAAGAGCTCACATCTATGAGTTCACCAGACTTGCTGCCCTGGCCTCTTCTGTCACAGCCACAGGTCAGCCCATGTACTCGCTGGTTGTGGCATGCTGCTGATCACTCGTAGAGCTCAGCTTGGGCTACAAGAGCAAACAGAACCTGGCACGTTTGGGTATACCTCTCTCAGTTGTATTTCATGTGCCTGACTTTTCTTTCTTATCAGCGGAATAATAACATTAATGGTATAATTGATTTTTCTCTTATTAATGAATGCAAGTAAAATAAACATAAGATCATATTTTTACTTAATGTTATATATTTAGGACCATTATCTCTTTTGCTTATTTGATACAGCAGCACAGTCTGATACTCTTACAGGCATGAAATAAGATAGATTAATGGAAAAATAGAAATTTTATTCAGAACACATACAATGGTATCAGTGAAACTTGCAGATGAATAGGAAATGTAATGTCTGATTTCTAGTGCATGACATGAAGCATAACATTATGTTAAGGACTGCAACAGTCCATTACAGTGAGCGCATGACAGAACTTTTAATGTTATGCTGTAAGCAAGAAAACCACAATTTCCCAAGCTTTCCAAATGCTCCATAGATTAAAACTATCAGAGGTATCGGAAACACATTTTGTGAATTATCAGTGGAAGAAGGCATTTTCTGGTATTGATAAAGCCACTATAGTGCCTGACAGATGAAAGCCTTATCATTATTATAAATAATACTGTACAAAACCTCATACAGGCTACAAAATATTCAACCACATGTTAAAAACAAAAGCCTCCTGATGCTGACAAGTCTACAAACAAAAGAGCCAAGTGGGAAAAGTTCAGTGTTTCACTATTGTGACAAATGATGGTGTGTATAGCACTATTGACAACTGCAATGTTTTGGGAAAGGATTTGGCATTACAAAGCTTTAAAAGAACATATTGTGTTTAGTAGAAGTGAATTTATGGTGATAGATTTTGTGTTTCTTTTAGAGACAGGCAAATATTTAGAACTGTCTATTATTAGGAGGGAGGATATCCTTCTACCAGATATTTTAATATATATAAACAAAACTATTTAAAAAAAGAGTAATTTCTGTTGGAAATGTTGGTGCTCCACTGTCAATAAAACTTCACTGTTAAAAGGGCCATCAGATTCACAGGTTTTCAGTTGCCGCTTATGGCAAAAATTTGGTTGCATAAACTGAATGGAGCTTTTGTTAATCATACTTTTGTCACTAAAATCTGATGTAGGCCTACCTCTTTAAAAAATGTGCTTCTTTTTTTTGTTTGTTTTTCAATATTATTATGAATATTCCCAACATGAAAGAATGAATATTTTACCCTGTTCTATTTGCAGTCAGTTCCTAGTAGCAGTATCAGAATTTATTCTGGTGGTTACAAATAACTTGTCAGCAAGTCTAGAGTCCCAGTGAAAGTGATGGGAATAATCACATTAAAGAAACTCAGGTTTAATAATTAAATCCTGGCAACTGGAGGGGAGGGTATGCTTTTAAAAAATCCCTTCAAGGCCTGTGGTTATGTAAGTGCTGTGCAGTGTAAACCCATTACAAATTCTCTCAAGTTAGCTCTTCACATTTTTTTTACTCTACATTGCACAACATCTTGTGCACCCTGAAGCACATGTGTACGTACTTCACTTAAGATAGTGGTAGCACTGGAGGTACTAATGTTCAAGGGGGCTTCTACATGTTTGTCGCTCACATTGCAACAAGTAAACTGCTGCCTGATGCTGAAACCTTTGCTTTGGCCTGCTTCTCTTGATGGCTAACTGCCTGGGTATGAGCAGCTGTGAGATGGCATTTCTTTACATTTCAAGTCAAGTAGCACTTGACTGTGCACAAAGGGACCATGCTGGTAGTACTGAACAGAGGAAAAAGAGAAAGTAATTTATTAATTCTACGAGCTTTTCTGTAACTAGATAAATTGCCCCGGGTGAATGATTTCATAGCTCTGAGCACAAGGTACTGGATCAATAACACTGAACAGTGGGTGGTCTGTTAGGTCCTTTGTTCCTTCTTCTGGTCAGGTCAGCTAGTTTGGCAAGCAGTTGAATTATATTTAATTAAAGCAAACTTAATGACAGCCAATATTCCTTTTGCCATTAGCAAAAAATCTTCCATTTGCTAGAAAAAGTTCACTGGAAAAAAGCCAGTATTCTTTAATTTACCTACTATCCTGAGGACATCACTTGAGTACACACTGGCCATGTTGCTCAATAGGCTCAAATTTGTGACTTCTTGAATGCTGTGTAATTACAGAGGTTGCTCACATTTTAGGCAGTTCTCATTTGGTGTAGAGGATTGGAGCTTAAGTGCAGGATTGTAATAAAGCCTATGTTATATATATATAATGTATAAACGTAGATGTATCCTTCCTCCTCCACTCTGCTTTACATGGGAATCCAGTGCAGAATAACTCTCACTAGGGTGCAAGCTATGGGAGAAATATATTAAAGTATTCTAAATTTGCAAGTCTTGCTCATATCAGTGAGAGAATCAAGTAAAAAAAGCAAGTGTGTTTTTTTTAAATGCCAGGAGAAAGTAAAATTACAGAGGTATTTAAGGTACTGGAGTTAACAATTCTGTTACAAGGAATGACCTGCTTTGAACCTTGGGTTGGAGTGTGTGCATGTATGCCCATGCTACATCCAGTGTGTGCTAGAGATATAAAGCATACTTGACAACTTTTTTTCCTCCCAAATTTAACATTTTTTTGCAAGACTATTGCTCATCTGGTCCTTCTGATGGGTTGTTACCTCCATGCCACTGCACATCTATGATAAGGCAGTCTTACTGGGGCTAGTATGTATAATTTTATCATACTGAGGGCAAAAAACCTATCCTGCCCTAACACACCAACATTTTATTTATAGGCCAGTAGGACAGAAGCCTTCCCACTCCTTATCTTTTATAACACTCCATGCAATGTGATATCAGGTAGTGGACAAAATGAAGTCAATTTCAGCTCCAGGGATAGCCTGCTGTTTGACTGTTTAAATATAAAAGCGGAGCAGACGTGAACAGCAGGACACTGTAGGAGGGGAACAAACTGTCCTGCTAACATCTCTGAAGCAGCTGTCTCTCTCTTGAGACAGAATGAGTTATCACTTTTATTACAGCTATTTCAGCAGGCAGGAGTGTGCAGTACAAGTGATCTGAAACATGCAGGGTGTCATACATCCTTACAAAGGTCTAGGGTGTACCTGTAGCAAGGAAAAGGCAAAGTACTGGGGTCATAATATCCACATTTCTACATGACTTTTATTCACTTCACCAAAGCAGCAAATGTAGCTGAGACAAATAGCCAGAAATACTCTTCAGTTTTGCACTGTCCTATCCTAACCTACTGTTCATGCTATCAAAATGTCTGGACTCATTTTCACTCCCATGAAGCACTGAAACCTGCAAACAGCTGGTGCCAGAGAGTGTGTGCTTTTCCTTGTAAGTGCTCCTCACCCCTGCCTCTCAGACAAAACCCAGAACTGCCCCCATATTGCCCCAAAACTGCACATCTGTTACGAACAGGAGATCAAGAAGATACCATAAATTCTCACTCAAATCCTTGCCTGATGTAGCAAAATACAAAGTGCTATTGTTTTCACTTGATTTTTGACTCAGACCCTCTTGCAGGCAGCCCTATAAGAGTCTTGAGGCTGTTTAGTTGTTTTTGCTAGCTGACCTACTCTTTGGTATTTCTTGTGTACCACCTCTATACATGCCTGCATGAAAAGGGGTGTCTGTGCTGCCCAGCTGTACCACCTAATAATTCTTATTTTTGTCCCAGAGGCAGCAGGTTAATCTCTGAGAGGCAGAGACTTCACTCACACAGGCCTTGGGATTTTACACAAAAATCACACAGGCATGGGATTTTACCCTAGGAATAATAAAGAAAACCAGACATCTTATGTCAAATAAAAACCCCAGAAACAAGTGAATATATAATTAAGAACTGACACATTAATTCTTGCTGTGTTTCAACATGAAATAACATAGGTTTTGGTTTGGATGAAATACCCATGTCAGAGTGTCAGCTAAATCATGTCCTTACCTGCTTAAATGAAAGGAAAAAAAATCCTTTTTAAAGGCTTTTGACCTTGTTTATTTGAAGGTGGTATTAATGTTGCCTGAATCAATGTTCTGCCTTCATACGTAGCTATTACACACACTTCACTTTTAAGATTCAGCATTAATATTTCTACAAGCTTTAACAGCCTGTCTGAGGACTTCAGAAATGACAGATAAAAGGGAAGTTTTCAAGGTTGTGTGCTGGTTTTCAGGACTCAACTATTTTATGCCATTTATTTTTTATTTATGAAATACATACTTGTCGTTGCCACAAAAGTGATGACTGAGAACTAAATTTTTGCACTTGTATTTAGTGGATATTCAGAGTTTGTAAATGATCTATGTGAGTTCAGCTGCACATTTTCCCTATCACTGTGTGGTGCAGTCAGCATATTGGAGGGAAGGGATGCCAACCAGAGGGACCTTGCCAAGCTTGATAGGTGGGCCCATGTGTACCATGTGAAGTTCAACAACACCACATGCATGGTCCTGCCTAAGGTTCCACACAATCCCAAGCACAACTACAGGCTGGGTGGAAAACAGATAGAGGGCAGCCATGAGGAGTGGGACCTGGGGATGCTGGTGGATGACAAGCTCAACATGACCTGGCAGTATGTGCTTGCAGTCCAGAAAGACAACCATAACCTGGGCTGCATCACAAACAGCGTGACCACTAGGTCAAGGGAGGTGTTTCTGCCCATCTACTGGGCTCTGCTGAGACCCCAGCTGGAGTACTGCATCCAGATCTAGGGTCCCCAGCATAAGAAAAACAGGGAGCTGTTTGATCAATTCCAGAGAAGGGCCACAGAGATGATCAGAAGGCTGGAGCACCTCTCCTATGAAGCCAAGCTGAGAGAGTTGGGCTTGCTCAGCCTTCCGGTATCTGAAGGGGGATTATAATGAAGCTGGAGGGACATTTTACAAGGGTGTGTAGGGACAGGAGAAGAGGTAATGTCTTAAGCTGAAAGAGGGTAGATTTAGATTAGATATTAGGAAGAAATTCTTTACTGTGAGAGTGGCGAGTCCCTGGCACAGGTTGCCTGGAGAAGGGGTGGCAGCCCCCTCCTTGGCAGTGTCCCAGGCCAGGTTAGATGGGGCTTTGGGCAACCTGGTCTAGTGAGGGGGTCCCTGCCCATGGCAGGGGGTTAGGAACTAGAGGATCTTTGAGTTCCCTTCCAACCTAAACCATTCCATGATTCTTTGATAACTGCTATAATGTGTGTACAGCTAAGCAAGGCAAAATCTTCAAAGTCAGCCCAGTGTAGGCTTGCCAGGCCTTCAAGCCTGGCACAAGGAGGACCATCTTAAGCATGAACACCCTTGCAGAAATCCTGATCCTTTTGTGTGCCAGGCAGTTACAGGTATCTGTGAGCTTAAAGCCAGCCTGGACAATGACAGTTTGCATTCCCTGAATGTGTTGAGACAAAGTTCAAGACAATGATAAACTAGACTTACAGTCCCAGAAATTCAACAGTGTAGCACATGCAACATAAACCCACACAACTTCATAATCATGTATAACAAGGTGCAGTATTTGATTTAGCAGATTAGCAGTTCCCACTGCTTGTTCACCACTGGTTGTTGGAGTCTCATCTGATCTAATTGGCTTTTACAAGAGCAACAACAGAGTTAGAGTCCGAATTCCAGGGATCTGTGTTAATAAAACAGGATTATGATCTTTATGGAACTCAGTCAAAAGCTGAGGATTACAAATTCAGATATAGAGAGTATGCACAGATGAAGTCTTTGAGACCAAAATTTCTGTTCATAATTGCTTTTAGAAATTAAAAAAAAAAAAAAAGAAAATTGCATGACATACACGCTATGGTGTCTGCAAGAATTTTTCTCTCAGGCATTACATTACCAGCCAAGGCTGTGTAGAAGATTAAAAGTTTAGAAAAAGCGATAGAAATATGTTGTGTGTGAAACCACGGGTAATATTCTAGAGTTTATCTGTTATTGCAGAGCTCACTGGTAGGCGTAATCAGTTAGACTTTCTCTTCAGGGATGAGCGCTCCAAGTAGGGTCCCCAGCCCCCTGCTTAATACAGACATGCTCCAATGCAGAGCAGGCAGGACACAAGTCACCCCATTCCCTATACCATACTTCCAATGACAAGCATTTTATGGTCACTTAACTAAATTCTGTATCCTCCTGTGTACAGGAAAAGAAAGGGAACTGATGCCCTGTTCAGAAACACCAAATCCACCTGAACACAGTGGGAGTTCAGTGTCTGGGCTCAACAGAGAGTTTTGAAGAGCCTCCTTTGCACTGTAAAAGGGTTTTTAGCCAGTTACGTACCTATGGGATGAAAAGGCATTCAGAAAGATCCTGTACAGCTCTCAACATGCACAACTCATCAACATTAATCTTTTGGCCTCGCACTGTCAGCTCTCCTCACTGACTGCTGCAAGGGCAAAAACGTGCTTTCTGCTGACCCTGCTAGGGCTGGGAGTTTAGGGTTTCTATCTGCATTGCCTCCTATGTAATTTCTCATTGCTAATGCAGATAAACCAGGAAACAGTATCCAGAAATTCAGCAGGTAACGATTTGGGGATTCTTGATTTTGAGCTCTGAAAGTTGGTAATCAGTAATCACAAGCCGAGCATTTATCATCAGGAAATGCTTTTGAAAACTTGGCTCCCTCTTTTTTTTTTCCTCCCCCTTCATGAGTCATGCTCAGTCCTGCCTTCCTTTGCTAATATTTAGAAAAAGAAAACCACAGATAACCATTAAAAAAAAAAAGCTGAAATGGTCCTAGAAGACATTCTTTTTATAGCTTCACACTGTTAATATAAATTTTAGCAGATACATTATAACAAATTTTCACTTGGTAGCATGCTTTAAACTGTGTAAACAAATAATGTCCCCAGTTTTGATGTTAATTTTTTTAAATCTAGATTCTAGTCACTTAGAATCACTTGTGCTCTCATTAAGCTAAGACAGAAACACAAGTTTTATCTCATGCTCTCTGGCCAGACAGATGGTGAAAATTTGAACACAGAGCTCTGTGTCTGAGCAGAGTAACGGAGCAGAAGAAGACAGAAAGTAGCTATTCTAAAGATATGTATGGATGTGTTCTTAATGAAAACCACAAACAAGATGGCCTTTTCTACCAGCACTGGAAAAAACCTGTGGAAAAGAATGAATTTTTCCCTTGATCCTGAATAGATGCCATTAGCAGTTGCTGCATACAGAAAAAAAGGTTTCTTCTCTGTAGAAGAAGTTGTGTGTGGAAAGCAGCGATAAAGCCTGGGGTACTTCTTTCTGAGTGCTTTTGCAAGTTGCTCACTGGAGCTCACAAATGTCCCTTTAAATTATTTCAGCTTTCAAGAATCAGCAGGAGAATCTTAAAATTGGAAAACACAGTATTTACAGCTACTGGACCAAATCTTTTTGATTGAGGGATTGGAAGCACATGACCATGTGGAGTTTTAAATAGCATTTAGAAATGTTTTATGAAACTGTTCTTCCTGTCATTTTTTCAGACCTCCAGCACTGTTTCAAAGAAATAGTTCTGTGCAACGTGTAAGAACACATCACAGGACCCTGTTCCCATAGATCTGAAATGTCTTACTTTAATCTTCACCTAAACAAATATTCACTTAAATAAAATAGACTAACGTTCTCAGTGGCATGTGCTGAGTGTGTTCAGTCACTTGGAAGAGTAAACAGAGCCCCCCCTGCCTATTCCTGCTTCCTTTGACTCCTGCTTCCTTTCCCACGTGCTGTATTTCTTTAACTGTTTGACCCATGTCAGGGCCTTGCAGGTTCCATCTTCCTTCCTTGGGTCTAACAGCTCAGTAGCACTGAGCAGCTCATGAGCCACCAAAACAAGCTTTGCCTCCTTTGTTGGGAAACCATGGCTGAAACTTTTCTACTTTACAGGAAACGATTCCGTGTGGGTGTGAGAGTCATGGGACCCACTCCACACAACACTGCACTGTTTCTCTTATCTTGATCATTCTGCCTCTTCTTTAACTCCCTATGTTGTTGTTGGGGTTTTTTTTCTTAACTACTGGATTCTTGGCTAGTCTGTGTTTGCTAAAGAATGTGCATTTATTTTTTTTTTAACTAATCTATTCTGAGGAAAGAAATGCTTATTTTAGTCAAGGCATAAGCAAAACTAATAAACCAAAACAAATGAAAAAAGTTCCTTTTGATTCACACATCTCAAAACCCTGCAGCATTTCTGAAAGGAGTTTTTCAAGAGGAAATCAACGAAAAACAGGCTAGTTCAGGAAATTCTTCTCAGCTTGATTGCTGCTTATATATGATGTGTAATATAAGCGTGTAAAAATACAACACACTTAGAAGAATTGTTCTACTTTGAAGCTTTATCCAGCTGCCACTTGCTTTGGTGTCATTGATGTCACAGCAGAACATCAGCTCTGTTTCTCTTCTCCTTTCTCCCACCCATTTACTGAAACAGTATGTTGTTCAGTACTCAGTACCCTACTCTGAATAAATCCATCTGTTAAAGGTGTACAGTGGATATGTCAAACATTAGATGAATATTGAATTTTGAATGGTGAGTATTAAGCAGGTGAAGATTAAACAGTTCATGAATAATGCAGGAATAGATGTCTTCTTGGTGATAACCCATCAAAACAATACGGAAAAAAATCACAAACAGTAATGACTCTTACACATTGTTAAAAAGGTCTGCAGAAGTGAAAAAGCTTTTTTGTGATATTTTGTGATGTTTTGTGACTTTAAACATGATACCAACTATTCTGAGGCCATAGTTTACAAACTCTGCTCCATATTATCCAAATGTTTAAGGAGAACACACTAATTATTGCTCTGAGTTTATTTACTAGTGCAGAAAGCCTACTAACTGAACCCTAGCAGTAGTCTTATGTTACAACATTTTACAATTTTTTTTATTTCTGATAGACATGTGGACCCATACAGTACTGTTACTACCAGAAACGTTTCTATATCTGCCATATCATATGGGAATTTTCTTTTCATGCCTGCTAAGACCTGCTAAGCAATAATTCACAAAATGTAAGGATTTTGAGAGAGTAGACTGTAAGTCCCTATTCTAGAATATGCACCTATTCTAGAAAATACTTTATTTCATAGACAATATACTGGATATTCCCTTCTGTATTATATATACTTCACAAATGCTGGGTATAATTATTTCAAGACTGAAAGAGAAATTAACACCTAGAATCGGGATGACCCAAAAGGTTGAAATGACAATAAAGCCCACCAAGTTCACAGAATCACAGAACATTAGGAATTGGAAGGGACCTCGAAAGATAATTTAGTTCAACCCCTAATCATCTTAGTGGCCCTGCGCTGGACTCTTTCAAAGAATTCTATGTCCTTCTGAAACTCTGAGGGGCCCAGAACTGGATAGAATAGTTGAGATGTGGTCTCACCAGGACAGAGTAGAGGGGGAGAAGGACTTCTCTTGACCTAATACCCATACCCTTTCTAATACATCCCAGGATGTCATTGGCCTTCTTACTCATCAGGGCACATTGCTGGCTCACGGTCATCCTGCTGTCCACCAGGACCCCAGGTCCATCTCACCTGTGCTGCTCTCCAACAGGCCAGTCCCCAACCTATACGGGCACCTGGGGTTGTTCCTCCCCAGATGCAAGACCCTACACTTGTCTTTGTTAAATGTGATTAAACTTCTCCCTGCCCAGCTCTCCAGCCTGTCTAAGTCTTGGTGAATGGCAGCACAGCCCTCTGATGTGTCAGTGCCCCACCCAGTTTTGTGTCATCAGTAAACTTGCTGACTGCACACTTTATTTCCTCATCCAGGTCATCAATGAATATATTGAATAGTACAGGTCCCAGTACTGACCCCTGAGGGACTCCACTAGATACAGGCCTCCAGCTAGACTCGTTGGCTTCTTCCCTTCAAATTTGATCAGAAAGTAAGAGATTTCATCCCTCTGCATACAGGATGAATACCTGGCCCTGCTGATTTGCAGGATTCACAGCAAAGGTAGACTTTATCTAGACTATGTCAAGAATAAGAAGGAACTGCTGTGGACAAAGATCTCTAAGCTTCCAGAAACCTGGAAAGACTTGATCAGAAGTTCTCTATATGAAACAGGAGCTATGCCTCTTGTTCTTTATGCGTGGGACACTGACTCACATTTATAGAGTAACCAAGATCAGCATGAGACACCATCTTAACATTAACAATGAATAGTTAATATGAGATTGGGAAATCTTCATAGCCATCGGTAACACTCTGATCAGTGTAAGAAAAATACATGTCAAAAGAAAGTTTTACACAAAAATTGTAACTATCTTTGAATTGGACCTTGTCAGCAGAAAAGCAAAGAAGAAAGATATTTCCTTTGAAAATTGCAGTTGGCCACAAGCAACACCCACGGGCATGATTACTTGCTAAACTGTTGTCTCATGTCAGCTAATTATTGGCACAACTAAGAGGAGAATAAGAAAAAAGGTGCTCAGTTTTGCAATAATAGCATGATGCTAAGGTAATTTCACAGGCAAATTTTGGGTCAAGGAGGAAGGCACCCCAGGGTGAGCTGCTTTTAAGATCTCAGTGAATGAGAAACAGTTGCTTGCCCCTCTCAAGAAATCGCTACTAGTTTTGTTAGTAGAAGAGCAGTTTAAGTCACGCTTGATGTGTCTGATAGGTCTTTTTAGGTGTTAAAAAAAGGTGTAGATGTGGGACTCCAGCACATGGCTTAGTTGACATGGTGGTACTGGATAGACAGTTGGACTTGATGATCTTACTGGTCTTTTCCAGCCTTAAAGATTCTATATTTCTATGATGCCATATTTAATATTATACAGGCACTTGTTTAGAAGCTGAGGAAAACAGAAACATTTAGCTAACTCTATTAAAATGTGTAACATTCCTGAAAAAAAATGCAAGCATTAATCCATTTTGGCACATTCCTGGATAACCATCTGTATCTGCATACATTATTAAACACTGCAGTTTCTTAAAAGGTACAGTTATTGATCTCATTTTGCAACACTACAAAGAAGCAAATGCACTAAGCTGAATAAATGCTAGCAGGGAGACACTGACTCTGAGCATCTTGCCTGTCTTTTCCACGTAGTGGGGTAAGGCTTTGTAATCAGATCTGATGGTGCAGTGCCCAAACAGCCAAACAACTTCTGACACGCTTAGTAAATGCTTTTGGCTTTTCTGTACATTCGCTTAATAACTTAAAAAAATATATTTAAGGGTGTCCAAAGCTATGGCACAGCTAATTTAGTTCATCAGTCATCACTGAGAAATACAATGGTCAGTGAGCACCACTAGCAAAACAGTGATGAAGACCTCTTCTGCATTATGGAGAGGAAGCGAAAGCTTCCTGGAAGCTGAAATCAGATATAATTCCAACAATATCCACCAGGAAATCACAGAAACCTGCAGGATTCATTAGTTTCCAAGAAGACCTAGATGTTTCTCTAAATCTCAAATGTTAATGTACATGGTTTTTGTTCTCAGCAAGTGCAGCAAGGAATATGACAAAGATCCTGTTGTTCTTGCCTCCAAATTTATTCATGTTTCTTTGTAAGTTGCTACCTGATGAGCCATTTATATAACTATGTCTGAACTAATTTCCTCTGCTGTCTCTGCACCAACAATGTCTAATCTGGGTTTGTTTCCTATTATTCTTATCCAGTGCTGCATTTAATTGTCAACATCCAGTAAAAAAAATCAAAGTAAAACAAAGACACTCCATGTTACCTAATATTTTTATGACTTCTTGTAATGTCAAGACAGCTCCCTTTCTGTTGTTCACCATATCAAATTTTTGGTCATTAGTACAGCTATGGCTCCTCCTGCTTATCCAGCATGCCAACCAGGGAATATTGTGCTACCAAAGAAGTAATATGGAGATCTTGAATGAATGACCATGTATTTTCATGCAGCACAGATTTTCCACTGTACTCAGAATGATCGCTGTATTTCCAGATCACGTAAGAAGTTCCAGGTGCAAATATCTGCTGTTTGTACCACAGTTATTGTTTTACATAAGCCTAACTTCTCTGATATCTGTATGGATTAAATGGATTACCTCTGCATTTTATGTAATGCTGTTACATTAGTACAATCATTATAGCAATCCTGTGCATGATTTTTGCTCACATGAACTGGTGTAGAAGTAGTATAACTGCGCGCTGGTGAAGAAATATACATGATGGTAGCTCTGGTCCTGCACCAAGATATTATTTCTATTCACCTATTCATCCATGAGTGAACAGTACATGTGGGAGGTGAGATGCTTACTTAGGACGCTTGCTTATGGCAATGAGTCACTCTAGAAATCAACACAATTAGGACTAACCGCTTCAAAACAGTGCTTTCCACCAAGTAAACCTCTGCCAGTGTTCATGCAGGGCAAAGGCATCCTAAGTTAAGGATCACATTAGTAATCTGCACACCAACTTGAGAGCTGCACTTAATTTGCACAATAGTTTAAAGGACGTGGGAGTTTCTGCTTCAAAAGGATGATGCAGCAGTGGAAAGGATACTGAATTTAGACAAATAAATTAGTCAGTTGGTATCCTTAAGCAATGGAAGCAATGAAGAGATTTCTCCAGAAGGCGATACAAGGGATGTAAACTAAATTCCTAATCTATGTCCCATTTAGAATTTCCAGATCTTCATTGGTTATTCAGAGAGTTTAGGGAGTCTATTTGAATAGTTTACCCAGCCAAAGTATAGAGGATATTAATATGCCCCCATGCCTCAACTGCCTTCTCCCCTCCTTCCATTATATCATCAGTTGTCATTGACAATCTTAAAGCATCATCCAGCATTTCATTAAAAACCCCAAAATCCTGACTGCACTGTGTTTCCCTGTAAAGTTTTGTTTGCCTTTCAAACTCCATTTTAGCTGTTGATAGAGGTGTTTTCAGGTCATTTACAAGTTGTCATATTTACAAGCCTGGAGGCTGGTGTCTATATTTAGTTGTTCTTTAGAAATAAAGTTATTTTTAATAAATCACTTTCAATAATCATGAAGACTAAAACATTTATTTGGTGGTTGGGGTCTTTTTATTGCCACAGTGAAGATTATTTGAACAGTTCTTGCTGTGGTAGTTATATTTTTTCTATGTATTTATACTGCATTTGCTTTCTTGCAAATTTTAAGTCTGCATGATCAGAAGGTGCAAGCTTAATCAAAATCTGAATGAAATTCTGTGTTCAAAGATCTCCAAGCCTTGTAAAAGATCATTCATCAGTATCACCAGATAATATCCTTAGATATTTTATATAGTAAATGTGATAATTTACCCTAACAGAGACTAAAATTAAATATATTTGGTTTTCAAATCATGCAGGTGTCATTTGGACAGCATGGAATGGAGCAGAACTGCCCCAATGAGGACTTTGGAGACAGAGGAATTCAAGAGGTCCTATTCAAGCTTTGGACCACAGAGAGACAATAAATATTATTATAACCCATCATTGTAGCTTTCTACTCCTCTTGTCTCAGGGGTATTAGGTTGTGTACAGGAAGACAGGGAATGCACAGTGCTCATATTACATGGTCAAAGGCCTCACCACTCAGCGTTTAATGAGAAAATTGTAGTTCCTTAGTCACTGTGTGAAAGACCATTTGCAACCCCTGCAAACTATGACCTATGAGCAGTGGGATCGGCTCCATCTCCTGGGCTTGTCTCAACAGGCTTTTTTGGAGCTGGGGCAATATGGAGAAGGCAAGTGTGTGGAGAATAGCTGCAACTGTGTCTTATATAGGATTTTGCTAGAGGATGAGAATTATTTAGAGATCATCTTGTTTCTCATGGCTAAGTGGCACTAGTCATTCCTCTTACCACCAAAAAACTGTGAAAAGTTGTCAAAATTTCAGTTCAGTAACAGCAGGCAGATTTAATCTGACATGCATTCTGAATCCCAAGTGATGCTATCCTTTGGCCCTCAAAGAC
>VZTU01012283.1:0-11676 GCA_013400835.1 Zapornia atra
ACACTAAACTGTCAAGGTCAGTTTCTCCCTCCCCTTCCTCACAGGCTCCAGGTCCCCTCACGGAGTAACGGAAGAGTTGAATCGCTGTCTAACCTTTTCGTTAAGTTAATAGTAGGTACTGACCTCCTGATATTTAAGTGGTTACTATCTATTTGCTGTAAAGTTTTGTATATTTTGTAAACTTTCCTCCCCTCCCCCTCCCCCTCCCCCCAACAGTAGATGTCTAAAATCGTTGTACATCGGGTTCTTTTATACTCCATCGGTCAGCACAAAGTGTGGTTTTTATTTAGAATAATAAAATGGAAAATGGCGACTTCCTGGGACCTTCTTGTGTTGCTCCAGACACCCAAGGTGCTGGCTCTGTCCCCTGGGGAACGCTGTGGGGGGAGCATGTGAGCTGCTGCTGGCATCCCAGGCTTGGGCACTGCAGGATTTGTGGCACAATTCCAGGCATAGAATCATAGAATCATGGAATCCCAGCCTGGGCTGGGGTGGGAGGGACCCCAAGGGTCACAGAGCTCCAACCCCCTGCCACAGGCAGGGCCACCAACCTCCAGGCCTGGAGCTACACAAGGTTGCCCCCATCCAACCTGGCCTTGAACACCTCTAGACATGGGGCATCCACCCCCTCTCTGGGCAGCCCCTTCCAGCCCCTCCCCACTCTCTCTGCACAGAACTTCCCCCCAGTCTCTCCTCTCCCCCTTCCCTCCTCCAGCTTCACCCCATCCCCCTTGTCCTGCCAGTCTCTGCCCTTTAACAAGCCAATTCCCCCCCTTTTCCTCTGCTCCCTTCAGGGAAGGGAAGGGCACTGGAGCAGCAGGAGGAGAATGGGCTCCAGGAACTCTGGGGGGGGTCACATCCCTTGATGAGCCAGTGCCCCGTTTCGCCGAGCCCTACCCCATTTTTGGGATGAGCTTTTCTCCAGCAGCAGGGTTTTGGGTTTCAGGGGACATGGACCCATCTGCTGGGTGTTGTCGATGGTCTTGGCAGCTGCTGGAGCTGCGCTGCGGAGTTCTGCTGGTGGGATGGGTGGCTGAGCTGGTGGGCACTGGAAATCCAGGGTGGGGGTGGTCCTGGGGTCTGTGGCCTGGCTACAGGAGCCCATGGCTGGGCCAGTTTACCCTGAGGGGTGGTGAAGGCTTTTAGGGGAGACTGAGGGACTTGCTGGGTTTGAAGCCCAGATGCTGGTGTGGGGCCGCATGGGGGTTTAGAGCCAGAGGTGTAGGAACAAAGCTACAGATGCAACAGGAGGGTGAAAACTCATGAGTTTAATAGGTCAAACACCAAATTTTACACATTTAAGGAGCTGGGAATGGGATATGTTGCTGTCCTGGTCAGGTCACGCCTCGAGCATCTCATTCCTGCCCCACCATGGCTGAGAATGGGGGGGTGGTGTCACAAATGGGGGGGAGTCAGGGTAGGTTGTGTCAGCAGGACGCTGCTGTCAGCTGCGCTGGGCAGTTCTGGGGCTGCCTGGGTGGTACCCAGGGGGACAAGGTCCCTGGGGATCCTCAAGGACAGGCTCTGCCCTGGGGACTCTGTTTGGCTGCATCAACACAGGTAGGTGTCTCCGGGCAGGAAGAGGGGACATCCCCAGCATGACTTGTCCTGTGAAGTGACTCACCCCATCCCAGCACTCTGTAAAGCACAGATCCCTGCCAGCTCCATGATAACCAAGTGCCCGTGTCAAGCCGTGGGCTTCTCCTGCACCCCAGGACATCCTGCCCCCCCCACCCCCCAGCCCCGGCCCTGCACTGCCAGCATCCTGTTCCTAGATCTGCTTACGCTTCGCTTTTGTGAAAGAATAAGTGTTTCTTGGGCAGCTCAAGGCCTTTGGGAGATTTATGGACACCCCTCCACCCCCCCACCCCGTGGCTCTTTCAGCTTCCCCTGCCCAGGGCCTGACCTGCAGCATCTGACTTGGCAGAATCTGGACGTCGATGAACTTTCTCCGGATGCTCCAGTTCCTTAGGCAGCCAGTGACTCTGTGCTCCAGCTCTGGGGGGGTCCTGCACACGTATGTGTGCCCCCAAACCAGCTCTCGATGGGCAGGGAGCACACACCAAGGGGTTACAGGAGTCTGTGGGTACACAGGGACGCAGCCGGTGGCCTTCGGATCGGGAGGTGCTTGGGAGGAGGCTGGGATGAATGGGAGCTGCACCTCTGCTGCTGTGGGTTGTGTCTGGAAGCAGCTGTGTCCCATCAAACCCAGTCCTGACCCCCCCTAATTTGCTGTGGGTGATGGGTTGGTGGTCTCGAGTGGTTCCTCCCCTAGTTACAGCCCAGGTCTGGTCACGCTTGGCCCATCATTGCTGTAAAATTGGGCTGCTGGGCACGGGGAGGGGAGGCTGGTAACTGGTTCCCCTCTCTCCAGCTTGGAACAGATTTGCTGGACACGGCTGCGGCGTGGGGTACCGCAGAACAAGTCGGGGGGCTGCGGGGAGGGGAAGGGAAAGGATGGCCCCAGCCCCACAGGGGTGGGTTATGGGGGGGTCGGGTCCCAGGGGCTGGATCCATGTGGAGATTTCAGAGCAGGCCGGAGCGATGCACATCGCCACTGCAAGGTTCCTTGGAGAACAGGGAATATTCATCTTCCTCCTGTGTGTTCTGGAGCTAAACCAGCGTGGGGGGCAGCAGTGCATTGGAGTCACAATGTCAGCAGCCCCCCACACTATCCCACCCCACGCCCAGCACCGTGCTGGGCCTTCAGAGCACCAGAGGCAGCCAGCCAGGAAGCGTTGTCTAAAAGCAAAGTGTCTGCTTATCACTGGGGACAGTCCCATAAGGAGATATATCCCCCCCGGCCCTGCGACGAGCTGGAGTCTGGTCCCCCCCTTAATTGGGAGGGTGGGCGTCCTTTGTGATGACGATGGAGTGCTGCGTGGCCGAAGAGGAGGAGGAGGAGGACTTGTCCGCGGCCTTCTGGCTGGCCTGGTCTTTGGGGATGTACCTCACGACGGCGGAGACGAGCTTGGCGCGGAAGTTCTTGCTCAGGAAGTTGTAGAGGACGGGGTTGAGGACGCAGTGCAGCAGCGTGAAGCAGTCGATGATGTCGTAGAAGAAGTAGAGGAACTGGGCGAAGGTGCAGTGGAGGATGATGTGGTTGCCGTCGAGGGTCAGCAGCGTCAGCATGACGTGGAAGGGCAGCCAGCTGATGAGGAACACCGCCACGTAGGCGTAGATGAGCAGGCAGTGCTTCCTGCTCTCCGGCCTGGAGCGCTTGATGAACCTGGCTGTCAGGATGTTGAAGGCGGCGATGATGGGGAAGGGGATGAGGAAGCCGATGGTGGTGGTGGCCAAGCTGACCGCCAGCGCCCACTCGTCGTAGGTCTCGAAAGGGGCCATGAAGATGCAGATGGGCTCCCCGGTGTTGACCAGCTGCATGTGGGCAACCTCCAGGAAGGGGATGGCTGCGGCCAGGACCCAGCTGCAGGCGCAGATGAGGCGGCGTGCGCGGTGCTGGTGCTTGCGCCAGAAGAGGGAGGAGCTGGTCAGGGACACGTAGCGATCCACGCTCAGGCAGGTGAGGAGGAAGATGCTGGCGTACATGTTGGCGAAGTAGAAGTAGTGGGTGAAGCGGCAGAGGAAGCTGCCCCAGAGCCAGGTGTAGTCCAGCATCACCTCCAGCATCCAGATGGGCAGCGAGAGCAGCACCCCGAGGTCGGCGATGGCCATGTTGATGATGTAGAGGTTGACCAAGCTCTTGTTGCCCCGTGTCTGCCAGTTGACCCAGATGACGAGGAGGTTCTCCACCAAGCCCACCACGAAGATGACCAGGTAGAGGATGAAGAGGACCACTCGCTTGACGTTCTCATCCAGGCTGAACTCGCAGAAGGTGTAGGTGTAGTTGAGGAGGTGGAACAGCTCCGACCAGTTGTGGTAGTCCCCGTACTCGTTCGGGAGGGTGTGCAGGGTGTGCGTCTCGCTGGGGGCAGTGGTCACCTCAGCCATCCTGGGAGCTGCAAGAAGAGGGACAGCGCTGAGCCATGCGGCATGGGACAGCCCAAAACCGCAGAGGAACACCCGGTCACTCCCATCATGTTGGTTCTCAACAGGGGTCTGGTCAACCCCCCCCCCCATATAGCTCATTAATCCAGCTTTTTCTCCACGGATGACTTCCTACATCACCCCTCAAAAGATGCTGTATCCACGCCAGACACAACCCGTATGTCCCAGAGGAACCACCTCAGCACCGGCGCTGGAGGTGGCCGTCCCCAGACTGAGAGAGGGACCAGGCAGTGCCATGGATGAGAGGGACAACAGGCAGGTGAGCAAGTGGCAAGTGCTTGACCCCACGCCATGGGCAAAGCCCCCGGCCCCCAGCTGAGCCCTCGCTGTGCTCGTCCCACAGCCGCGCTGCCGAGAGCTGCCAGGGCATCCAAGTAGGTGACAGAATTATTAACTCAAGGGAAATGAAGTTGACCTTCACATCCTTTCACTGCCCCAAGCGCGAGCGCTCCCATCCCGGCACAGCTGCATCCGCGCGGCGAAGATGCCACAGACCCTGTTCCAGCCTCGTGCTGCTGGGAGAGCCCGTGACACCCGCCGGTCCCCGGGAAAGCCGAAGGAGCGTGCCGTGCTGCCGGGGCACTTCCATGGCACTCAGAGCCTGGCGAGCCCGGGATCCCCCCCCCCGTGACGGCATCGCCCAGCAGCGAACGGCTCTCCCCTTCCCGCTCCCGAAACCACGGAGGGGAGCAGAGCTGAGACCCCCGGGCTGGACATCCCCACCCCATCCCTGAAGGTGCTCAATCCCCCACCCTCGCCAAGCCGCCGGTGGGTGGGAGAGGGGACAGATGGACGCAGGGGGCTCACCGGCGGCAGAGCCGAAGGCTGCTGGGGAGCGCGGGGATCCTCTCGGCGCGGCGGCTCGAGCGGCTCTGGGACGGCAGCGCCGCGGCCGCGCCGCAGGGCTCAGGGTGGGCTCGTTGGCCACTTCCCAGCAGGAAATGACCGCCGTGGTCTGACATCCTGAGACAGCCCAGCGTGTGACTCGGTTTCCAGGCCTGGGGCTCAGCTCCCATTTGATTTCTGCCGCGGGGCTGGGGATGGGCACAGGGACGACCTGGGCAGGTGTCGGGGTTGAAGCTGTGGGTGCCCGAGGATGGAACGGGGCTCCTCAGGGGTCTCTTGGGCATGTGTGTCCCCCCCCATCATCACTCCCACAGGACCTGGCTGCTGTGGCCCCCCTTGTCTTGGGGGACACACACACAGATACTGCTGCGACTGTGGGCAAGAGGGGAAGACGCATCCTCTGGAATAGGCCCAGGTCCTCCCCCTGTGCCGGGTGGCGAAGGCAAATGTCCCATGGACTGTCCCTGCTGCTCATGTGATGAGCCTGGAAGTTTCTTTGTGGGGGGGGAAAGAGCCCAAACTGAGCATCTCTGCCAGGTGAGCACTGCCTGTCGTCCCGAGCAGCAGCAGGGGCTGATGGCAGATGATGACAATCACCACAGAACCACCTCTGCCTGGGCAGCAATTAATCACCAGGCTGGGATCGCCTGGAAGTTGGGCAGGGGAAGGGAGGGGGCTCCAGCCTGGCCCCTGGTGCTGGGGAGGGGGCTGATAGGCAGCAAAATTTTTGCCTGGAGCTGCAAGTCCTGCGAAACAATTGGAGGAAATCTCCTTTTCGAGGGCAGACAAGACTCTGCGATCAACAATCGGCTCGGAAGGAAGGCACGGCCGGCGCGGGGAAGCACGAGGGCACTGATAAGTCGGCTCTTGCAACAACAAGCCCGGCGCTGCTGACCCCGAGCACAGGTACCCAGCCCCAGCAGGATTTTGGGGCCCCGGGGCTGCAAACAGGAACTCGGTGGCTTTGTGGTACTGGGGGGGGGTGTGTGTGTGTTCAACTCCCGTTTCAGGGGTTGGGGTGTTTCGGCACCGAACCCTCATAGCCAGAATGATCTGGGTGCCGTAAAGTGGCTTCGGCGGCAGCGTTTGAGTGGGGGATGCTGATCCCAGCGGGATGGTGAGGTCCAGGAGATGGCTGCTGGGCTGTGGGGAGCAGGGTGGGTGGCTCAGCCCCTTCTCCCCATCTCTGCCACCACGCTTGGAGCACCCCAAGGTTGTCAGCAGCCAAATGTGTGCCAGGGAGCCTCCCAGCCTCCCCAAGGGTCCAGTCCCCTGAGGGACCAGTGTGCCAGGTCCCTCACCGTCCCTGGCCCATCAAGGCTGGAGGGGGGGCCCAGCACAGACATGGGGTGTCTGGGGGGGTCTGCAACCCTCATGCCCTTCCCTCCCCAGGGAAGCCAGCGCCAGCCAGGGATGCTGCCAGAGGGATGCGGGCACAGGGCTCCCTGGGGCAGGTGCAGCTGAGGCCGCTGTGTCACCAGCAGCTCAGCATGCCACAGCTTGTCCTCGGGGACACGCGGGCTGGAGTGTGATGCGTGGGGGCTGCTGGGGACGTCTTACTGGTTTGCTAAGCCAGGTAAAGCGTTTAGGAAAGCTGCTTGGCTGAGGAAACCGCTCAGCGAGCTGTAACGCCGCTTGCACAAGGGCCCTACGTGCTGCTGCCCATCCTGCCGTACCCCAGCGCTCTGGGCATGGAGAGGGGGGTCTAGTTCTTGTGTGGGGTCCGGGTCGGTGCATGTGGGAGCAGCACAGTGCTGGTGGGAGTGGGGCTGACCCCTGCCCAGCTAATCAGCCCTTAATTAGAGGTAGGAGTGATGCATGAGCCGCTGCCTGTATGCCCAGCTGCCTGTGCTGGCAATGCCATGGCTGGTGAATGGCTCAGCATGGTTCCCACTGGCTCTGGCGTTCTCTGTGCCAGACCCAACTGGAGGGGACACAGACAACGGCCTGCACAATCACTGGAACCATGGTGGGAAAGGGAGAACCAGCTGCCAGGGCTGAGCCCAAGGTCACTGCAGTGGGGTCCTGGCTGTGCCAGCACCAAGTCCTGTCTGTGCCAGCACCAAAAGGCCACCAAGCAGTATGGAAGGAGAGACCCGTTTCCAGCCACATCTTGGGTTTACCTGTGTGGCAGCACAGCCGGAGGTGGGGAGCAAACCCCCCCGCCCCGGGGTGCTGAGGCTCATGGTGGCAGCCCCTCTCTTCGCACCAGCTTTATTGAGCACGTTAATGGGGGTCCCGAGATGAGCGGGCGCCGTGTCCCCATCCCCGGTCTGGCAGTCAGGGGTGTGTGGGCACGGCCCCAGCCGGGATGGGCAGGAAGAGGCCAATGATGGCATCGCTGAGCCAGGACGGGCAGTAGCTGAGCGGCAGGAAGGCCAAGCGGGCGTCCCAGCCGGCAGCGTAGCGGCGGCGGGGGAAGCGGGCGAGCAGCGCGTGCGCCATGACGTCGGTGACGCGGGACAGGCGGGAGCTGCTCAGGCGGTGCAGCAGGATCATGTTCTTGGCGTCTGGGTGGGCAGAGATGGGGGGGGTCAGACCAGCCCGCCATGCCAGTGCTGGTGGGGTTTTTCGGGGAGCACCGGGGCTGTACTCACAGGTCTCCAGGTAATGGTGGCCATAGGCCGCCTGGGTCTGTGCCGGGAGCTGCTCCCAGAGCTGCCTGAAGCCCTTCACCACCCTTGTGGGGTCCATAATCGCTGTGCGGAAGCCGCCGGGTTCGATGATGGAGACCTGCACCCCAAAGGGCCGCATCTCGCGCCTGGACAGGGAGCAGCCATCAGCCCCAGGGATGGAGCCACGGGGTGGGGGGCAGCTCTGAGCCGCAGGGGGCAAAGGGGGAGTCTGAGAGCCCCCCCCTGGGCACCCCATCATGCTGCAGGTGGGTGTGGGAGAGCCCTGTCCTTGCTCAAGAGCTTCTCAAAACCCTCCCTCGGGTTGTGCGGCTGCTGCTCTGCTGTAACCTGGTTTCCCAACCCCTGGGCAGCCACGTTGGCATTTCACAAGCCCCCGCCTTGGCTCGCGGCTCCTCTCCTCACCTGCAAAGGATATAACCAGGTACAACCCAAATCCCTGCTTGGGGAAAGTGGGGCAGAGCCACCCAGCATGCCCACACCTGCCAATGTGCACCCGGCTGCCAGACAAACCCTAGGACAGGAGAGCACCCAGTGGGGTGACGAGGGGGGGTCCACTGCTGTACCTGAGGCTGTCAGAGAAGGCCTCCACGCCGTGCTTGGAGATGCAGTATGCCCCCCCAAAACAAGCAAGCCGGCCCATCACGCTGGCCACGTTGACCACCCGGCCCTGTGCCTGCTTCACCAGGGGCAGGAGGCTCAGCGTCACCTCGATGAGGCCAACCAGGTTGACATCCAGCACCTTGACGAAGTCGTCCTTGGTCAGCCACTCGTTAGGGGCGGTGGGGATGCCAGTCCCTGCGTTGTTCACCAGCCCCCAAAGACCTGGGGTGGGAGATATGGGGTGAGGTGGGACTGATCCCCCACCCACAGCCCTGCACCAGAGCTGGCCGTGCCAACGTGGGTGATGATGGGGGACAAGGACTGGGGTGGCCGCCCTGTCCTACCTCGGTCACCCACGCGCTCCTGGACCCAGGCAGTGGCTGCAGCGATGCTCTGGCTGGAGGTGACGTCCAGGAGGAGGGTCTGCAGCCGCGGCGAGGTGGCTGCCCGCAGCTGCTCAGCCCCGGTCTCGGTCAGGCAGGCGGCCAGGACCCGCAGCCCCCGCGCGTCCAGCTGCCGCGCCAGCAGGTTCCCGAAGCCGCTGTCGCAGCCCGTGATCAGCACGTACTTCTCCGGGAGCCCGGGCACCACCTGCCGCTCCCGGTGCCAGCGCCGCAGCAGGTAGAGCCCCACCAGCACCACTGCCACGTACAGCCACATCCTCGGGCACCGGGAGCAGGACCGGGACCAGGATCAGGACCGGGCGCTCAGCGGCTTCGTCCCGACCTTGGCTCGGCCCCGCTGTCAATGATTAATTAGTTCCCGTGGCCGCTGGCTCAGGAGCGGCTCCGGTGCAACGGCCACGGAGAGACCGGCGGGGGCACCGGGATCCTCGGGCACTGGCTCAGCCCCAGCTGCCCGTGTGCCGCTTATATAGTGACCGGTGTGGAAAACCAGCCCCAGGCCATGGGCTGGGCCGTGCTGGTGGCAGAGCTGGGTGCTGGGCAGCTCTGGGATACGCCAGAGGAGCAGTAGGATTGCAGCAGCTTCTAGGAAAGTTCTGCATCCCTCGATTGCAATTCCCGGCCTCGGCCCACGTGGATCTGGGTGCCTGGAACGCTGCTTCGGGCTTTAACGGCTGCTTGTTCTGGCAGGGCAGGTCCAGCCGCCCCACGGAGACGGATTTGGCCCGAGACAGCCAGCAGCACCCAGCCCCGGCCTTCTCCCTGTCACTCAGTTCGGTCTGGTTGGGCACAGGGCTTCGCATCCCCCCTTCACCCCGGGCCAGGCCCTGCACGAGGAGGCAGTGGAGCTGCTGCAGGATGTGGGTGGTGGGGTGTCCCCAGAGATGCCCAGGGATGGTTTGCCGGGGCCCGGCAGCACCAAGTGAGCGCCGCAGGTCTGCAGAGCCGTGCTGGGGCTGAGGTGTGCTCGGGACAACCGGGGGACCCCAAGGATGCCCCGACCCAAGGATGCTCAGCCCCATGCCCCGGGTCTGTTTGGTTTTGGGTTTACCCATGTGTGGTAACTCCCATGGCTCTCACACCCCGGGGAGGGCTGGATCCCGCACGGAGCGGGGATGGCTGGAGACCCCGGGAGGAGCACATGGAGCCGGCGACAGGGCTGGTGCTGCTGGAGGAGGCTGACACCAAGCCCTGGCAGTCAGGGGGATGGGGTGCCTTTATTCAGAAGCAAACCAGGCTGCTAGCAGAGGGCAGCGGGTGGCGAGACCTCGGATAGAAATTAAGCAATTAGCACGGCCTCAGCGACAGGCGATGCCAGAGCCCAGCCGGTGCTGCCGGGCCCTACGCTGCATCCCTGGCTTAGGCTCTGTGGGCAGGTGTGGGGTAGGACCAGCTGAATACGATGTCCGTGAGGGCTGAGGGCATGTAGCTGAGGGGGATGTAGAAGAGTTTGGCGTCCCAGCCCGCGGAGTAGCGGGTGCGGGGGTAGCGGCAGGTCAGCGCGTGCTCCATGCAGTTGGTGACGAGCGCCAGGTTGGGGTTGCACTTCTTCTCCATGTCCTCAATTGCTAACAGCCCTGTGGAGGCAGAAAGAGCCAGTCAGGATGTGGGGCTTAGACTCCCCCGATTGCCCTCCACCCAGCACCAAACGCAGCCGAATGGCTCGGCAGGGACATCCCGTGACCCCCAGGATGGCCCCTGTGTTGGAAGAGAAACAGTGTCACTTGTCACGGAGCTGAGGTACTTACACTTCTTCAAGTAATGCTCCCCGTAACTTGCTTTGGTTTCCTCTGGGACCTTCTCCCAGATGGAAAGGCAACTCTTCTCCAGGCTCTTGTTGCTGGTGATCATCGTCTTGAAGTAGCCCGGCTCGATGATGCTGACCTTCACGCCGAAGCCGCGCATCTCAATCCTGGAAGAGGTGGGGGGAGATCAAGGCCCGTGGGGCACCGGAGCAGCACCCACCGGTGTGGGTTGTTGTGTGGGGTGCACAGCAAGCAGCCTTGTGCTGGAGTTACAGCAGGGAGCCTGCCTGCCCCACGGGGACCCTGTGCCAGCCCCAGCATGTGTGTGAGGTGGTGTGTGAGCCAGCGCCTGCTGAGCCTCAGTGGGACAGGGCCAAAGCAAACCCTGGGACCACGGAGGCCACCGAGCCAGGACGGGGGTGAGGTCCAACGGCAGAGGCTGAGTGCTGGGGCAGGCAGTGCCGGCAGCCTCCCTGCCCCTGGGAGGTCACCTGCCATGTGACTGAAGCCAAAGCTCTGCTGAGACCTTTGCCTTCCCTTCCCCGGGCTGCCTCTGCCGGAGCAGGGCTCAAAGTGGAGCAGAGGCAGCAGGCGAGGGTCCACCCCAGGCTGGGGATCGTTCCCACGGGACACAGGGCCCATAGCTGTGTGGGACAGACTGTCCTGATGTCCAGGCGTTAAGCATGTCTGTCTGTCCCCAGCTGCTCGAGGAGGGGTTTGGCAGTCAGAGGTCATTGGCCATAGCCTGGGAAAGCAAACTGGGAAATGGGTGATGTTATCAGCCACGCTGGACTTACCGGAGGCTGTCGGAGAAGGCCTCCACGCCGAACTTGGAGATGCAGTACCCCCCACCGAAAAAGGAGATCCGGCCCATCACGCTGGCCACGTTGACCACCCGGCCCTGTGCCCGCTTCACCAGGGGCAGGAGGCTCAGCGTCACCTCGATGAGGCCAACCAGGTTGACATCCAGCACCTTGACAAAGTCGTCCTTGGTCAGCCACTCGTTAGAGCCGGTGGGGACAGAGATCCCCGCATTGTTCACCAGCCCCCAAAGACCTGGATGGAGGGAGACACACACAGAAGGTGAGCCGGGGCTGGTCCCCCACCCATAGCCCTGCACCAGCGCTGGCCGTGCCAACGTGGGTGACGATGGGGGACAAGGACTGGGGTGGCCGCCCTGTCCTACCTCGGTCGCCCACGCGCTCCCGGACCCAGGCAGTGGCTGCAGCGATGCTCTGGCTGGAGGTGACGTCCAGGAGGAGGGTCTGCAGCCGCGGCGAGGTGGCTGCCCGCAGCTGCTCAGCCCCGGTCTCGGTCAGGCAGGCGGCCAGGACCCGCAGCCCCCGCGCGTCCAGCTGCCGCGCCAGCAGGTTTCCGAAGCCGCTGTCGCAGCCCGTGATCAGCACGTACTTCTCCGGGAGCCCGGGCACCACCTGC
>VZTU01012286.1:393-29778 GCA_013400835.1 Zapornia atra
CACCCCCCCCGGCTCCTTCCACCCCAGGACACCGGCTCACTGCCTTCCAGGGCTCCTCCTGCACCCCAGGAACAGCCCCTGAGCCCCCCCTTCCCCACGGCACCGGGGCTGCCACGGCACCTCCTGGCACTTTTGGGAAGACAGGCCTGATCCGTCAGGGATGCAGGCACAGGGGGTGCTCAGGAAGGGGAGAGGGGGCTCAAGTCTCCGTTCCCGAGGTGATTTGGCTTTCGGCTCTCAACCCTTCCCACCAGGGGCAGGGGAGAGGAGGGTCCCTAACCTTCAGGGACTTCAGAGCGGCTGGATTCCTCTAGCATGCTACATCCTGGCGCTCCCTTTTTGCGTCTTTCAGAGATGAAGTTTGCCAGCACATGCACAGGGTCCAAATTATCCAAGGGTGGGAAAGGGAAGGAGGGGTAGAAAAAGTGCAGAAGGAAAAGAGAGAAGGGCAACCAAAGCAGGTTAGACACGCCATGCTCCTTCCCCACCCCGGGCAGGCGAGGTGCAAACCAAAGTGACCAGATCCACTTTCCAGAGAGTATTTTTTTTGCTTTGTGAATACCTTTGGGTCATCCCTTCCCTACCCATTCCTTTTCCCCGGCTTCTCATGTCCTTTCCCTGCCTTCAAGCCTAACTTTTTCTCCTGGAAAAGTGGGATGGTGGACGTATGCACATGTGAACAAACACGTGAGAGCTGGAGAGGGTGTCAGAGCATCTGCAAGTGGGCAGAAATCTGCCCCCATCACTAGCCCCGAATACTGCTGAAAGGGCAGCAGCTCTTGGCCAAGAAAAGCTTGCTTGAAGTTTGCTCTAGACCCAGGCAACCCATTGCCCTGGAGCCCTGGGTCTTGTCCTAGCAGCTGCTGTGCTCAGCAACACCAGGCAAGCTCCCACCCCACATCCCTCAGTGCTTCCCATGGTCTCGCTCCGTGCAGGGAGCATGCTGTGCCAGTGCCGTGGGCCAACTACTGGCCATTGCCCCAGGAGGAACAAGGGGGTAACACTCAGAGACACCTTTTGAAGGCACCTGGCTTTGCCTAGCACAAGCCGTCCTTGGGATAGCTTGTGCGAATGTGCCTGGCTCCTCAGGTGCTGCATATCCTGCAGGACATGTCCTGGCTACCCACCTGCTTCCCATCTCCACGGGCTTTAGCCCAGGACAAGGATGGTGCCAAGCCCAGGGGTTGAGTTTGGTCTACTTAGCTCCTAAGGACACCTCACTCTCCTAACAACTGTGCTATGGGTTTGGTCCTCACCTCATCTTCTCCAACCCTCCCACTTCCAGGCTATTGCTGATCCTGCCCCTTTCTCTTCCACTGGGATCTTCCGCCCCAGAGCTCCCCGGGCTTGCAAGTGACCACAGCAGCGTCACCTGTGTGGGTAGTGGAGGAGACCAGCCAGCACGGCCAGGACTCCTCTGAGCACACTGTGCTCCACAGGAGCAAGCTAAACACATGTTGGACACCCCAAACCCCTCCCCGGCTTCCCACCAGCCCCACACCTCCCGCAGCTCCCTCGAGCCCCGGCTCCTGCTCGGCTCTAGCCCCCGTAGAAGGAAGGGTTGATCTACCTTATAGGCCACTTTGGAAGGACATCTCTTGCCGAGGCCTAGCGGTGGTGACATAAGAGTCAGCATTTCATACATCTCAGTGTAATGGATTCGGCCACTGCTCATGGAGGGGGAAGGGGAGGGAGGGAGATGCAGAGAGAGAGAGAGAGGAGGCATTCCCAGAGAGCAGAAAAACGTACGAACGGAAATAGTACAGGAAAACAAGAGAGAAAAAAACAAACGGACAAACAGGAAAAGAACAGGAAACCCGTTAATCAAGGCAAATCATACATGAGAGACTGTCCTGATGTGGATTTATAGCACTGCTCACACAGACCCAGGAATGCTGGCAGAAAGCAACTCACCCCTCTCTTCTCTGCCGCTGGCCTCAAGTGCCTGTCTGTCTCTCTCTAGCAGCCTGGGAGTCCTTCTCTGGTCTCAACCCCTTTCCTAAAGCCCTCCAGCAGCCCCAAACTTGTCCCACAGGTTCCAGGGCTGTGTGCGAGTGGTATAAATCAGATACACGGCACTCGAGCCATGGGTTATTGGAGATAACGGTGGTCTGCACCACAGTGCTCTGCGGCCTCCGTAGCGTCTTCCCTCCCAGGGGGGCGGGGAGGGGGAGTGTTGGGGGGCCTGGGTATCGCTTTGCATTGCCACCTAACCCATAGCCGGAAGGCTGTGTATCCCCAGCTCATAAAGGTCTATGCAATTGGGAGTCAGCATCTTGCATAGAAGGCAGTGGGCCAGGGTCACTTGTCAAAGGAAGATGCCCGGTTGCTTCCATCTGGCTCTGCGGATGGACCACTTTCCCACCATGCACCAGTGCAAAAGGCATGCTGAATCAGCTGGAAAAACAAAACCAGGAGGAAAAGTTGTACATGCCATGCTCCCGCCCTGGCTCTCTCCCACATGCGGCTGCAAGTTCCACCAGGTTGGAGTTTAAAGAGTCTCAGCAGAGGCAGCTGTTTGGGCCTTCCAACATTGGGGTTCGGTTGGGTTTCCCAAGGGAGGCAGGCTAGGATGGACCCCCCACCTCACATTCCTCTGCTCTGGAAGGACCTGCCTAGGATTGCTGTTGGAAGGGATGCTACCAAAAACAGGCCACCCGATGACACCTTGAGCCCTCTCTGCCAGGCTGAGATGTTTGGGCTGCATGAATGTCTCTCTGCACAACCAGGAGGACACCTATATTCATCTCCCAGGGTCACGGGCTCGGTCACTTCTTCTTCCCCTTATGACAGGCTTCTGTCCTGCGCTGCAATGTTCAGGATGGTTAACAGGCAAGGGCAACCTCTCAACAGCAAAGGCATCAACCATTGCAGCTGGGCTGAGAAGGTGCTGCTAGAGAGCAGCTCATCTGAACCACAGTGGCCTAGGAGGGAGGGCACTGCTGAAAAATTAAGCGTTCTCTTTTCCTTACCCACATGCAGTGTGGAAAGGGGAGGAGAAGGTATCTCCTCAGGGGGTACTACTGGTTTGGAAGCAGATCCCTCACCAAAAAGGCCCCCATCAGGATAAGTCCTGACACTTAGGATGTGAACTAGAGATGGTGACGACCCGCAAAAGGAGCTGTTTGGGGTGCAGGCACAGAACAAGCTGGGCAAACCATCCCCTTTGAGACCTGACACACATAAACAGGTTGGAAAGAGGATTGATAATGCTGGAAGCTATTAAGAAAGATGATCAAGAGGAAATATCCAAGCCATAAGCAGCATCCTGGTAGACCTGGATGTGCCTTGACTCTAGGTATCTGAATCACTGCCTACAATGACCTGACAGGAGGGTGCAGAGAGGTGGGCGATGGTCTCTTCAGCCAGGTGACAGGAGACAGGACAAGGGGCAATGGGCTCAAGCTGCGCCAGAGCAGGGTCAGATCAGATGTGAGGGAAAAGTTCTTCCCTGAAAGAGTTGTGGGGATGTGAAACAGGCTGCCCAGGGAGGGGGTTGATTCACTGACCCCGGGTGTGATTAACAGATGGACAGATGAGGTGCTCAGGGATATGGGTCACCATAGGACAGGAACAGTTGGACTCAATGATCTTAAAGGCCTTTTCCAACCTTGTAATTCTGTATTTCTGGGAGAAGATAACTGCAAAATTCTCATGCTCAAGAACTCTGTGCAAAAAGGAAACAAGAGGGTGATCTTCCACCCACTGTTCCTGGCAGGGGGGACTGGGCATACCCAGCACACATCAGACACCGGCTTTTGTCCTGACATTCTCTGCATGATGAACGGATTCCCGTGGCAGGAAGAGTTTGCATCAGTAACCAAGAAGGACCACACAAGAACCGTGCTGTTCTCCTTGACAGGCTGCACTCTTTGCCACTTCTCAGAGCAGTGTTTTGAGCAGCACTGCAGTGCCCAGAAGCCACATCCCCATGGACTGAAGCACAGGAAGGCATGTACAGTGTCATCCGTCTGAACAGGATGACTCCCAAGAGCTGGTCCCAGCACAAATGCATCCTTGATGGGAGTGCTGGCCATCTGTCCTGTGTCTGGAATGGAGATGTGCCCTGTGGCTATGGCACAGGGTGGCCTGTAAAATCACCAGGCAGCAAAGCCTCAGTCCTGGTGCTCCAAGAGAGCCCTGTGAGTGATGGAAAAGGACATCTGAGGGACATGTGTTGTTCTGTAGTTTGGAAAGAAGTACTGTGCCATGCCAGGCTGTTAGGAGCAAAGCACGAGAAAAGCAAGTGATCTGAGAGTAGATTTGGGAATAGGAGGTGTCCACACAGACATGAATGACTGTGAAGCACTTGCCTGACCCATGACCATCTCAAGGGTTACATTTAGGGGGCAAAGGTTGATGCCCACCTCCTCCGCTCACTTTTGCATGACTGCTAGAAGTGGATGGTTTGAAGAAAGGCAGAGATTGCCCCAAGGAGTGGAGCTGGCTGCCAGGATGCTGGACTTCAAGAAGTCTTCCTGCAACGATGCCCCTTTTGTTAGCCCACCTGGGGATGGCCTAGCAGGTGTGCTTCCATACCGTTCTGCATCCCTATACAGCATCCAGAACTTGTTCAAGCACCAGCTCTGCTGGAGCAAGCTGCCCACCACTCCAACAACACACTGGTGTTTGCTACTGCAAGTCATCTTTGACACACTGCCTGGCTGAAGAGAGGTGCAGGCTCCAGGAAGGTGAACCTGTGCAGTGTGATGTGCAGGCCAGGCTCGCCAAACCGAAGGGTGAGCAAGTCAAGTTGGCATTTTGGGATGTGGACCACTGTGGCAAGATGCAATAGCCACATGAGCTTTCTTTCATCGGTTGCCTTTTGGGAATTGTTCCAGGACAGTAAGAGTCCCTGAAATTCTCTCAGATCCTTGAAACACCCCAAGGACAGGGAGAAAGAGAGTGACATAACACAAGGAAGAGACAGGGATGGTCTCCCTCACATGACAGCCATAAGCTCATCTTGCTCCCTCTGGCTCCACCTCCCCTTGAGTTTATCCACCTTTCATCCCACAGAGTCAGCGGAAAGACCAGACTGCTGCAGAGCTCCTGCTTCCCAGCAAGCATTACAGCTACACTCCTGAGCACCAGGTGATCCAACTTAGGAGAGCATAATTTGCCAGAGAAGCCTCGATGTTGATTAGGAAAGACTAGAAATTCCTCTTGAAGGTGTCTTCTGTCTGTAGGGACCTGAGCAGGTGCTGTCAGCAAACCCACCACCCCTTGCCAGGGATGCAACAGAGAACAGTGGAAATCTGCAAGGAACCCCTCCTTAAACAGATGAGACATCGGAGATTCCTTCAAGAAGCCTCCTATCCTTAAACACCTCTTCATAAATGAGATGACTGAGCATCCAAGGCCTTGTCTTGCTTGCTCTGCTTTCCTTCTGGTGGTCTGCTTCAAGATTAAAAATGTGTGCATCACCCCAATGACCAGCTGTGGAGGGTGACAGACCTGTTCCAAGGATGCTGACTGGAAGAACCATTTCTTAAGTGGTGAGGAAAGGATGTGGTGGCTACACTGTGCTGCACCAAGGAACCCTTTTTTCTCTGCAGAGCCAAGATCAAGGGCTGCGGGGGTGGGTCTGAGCTTCCCTCGTACCTCTCCTCAGATGAGCAGGGTCTGCAGTTCATCTTTTCATGTCACAGATACATGCACAGGCATCGTGGCACTTTGGAGAAGGTGGCTGGCGCAGGATCTTGCTCAACTGTCACCCCAAAAGAAAATTTAAAAAAAACCCCATGCAAGTCAGAGAGACACAAGAAGGCCAAATTGCAGCCATGGACTCATGTCCAGCAGCCCGGAGCTTGGCTGAAGCAGAGGGAGAGGAGCTGTTTTGCTCCAGAGATGTGTCACCACCTCCCAAGCAGGTCCAACAAGCCAAGGGCAAGACTAGCAAGAGCCTCGCTCCCCAGAGACCTGGTTGTGTGTCCTCCAAGTGCCACACCTGCAGAAGAGTCTGTTGGGTACGGTACAGCATCCCCCCAGGATAGGGGTCACCCTGTCCTCCCCATCCTCCCTCTAGTCCTCGCTCTACAAAACAACGACAAAGTCCCCAGTGTCCTTCTGCCTTCCCTCCCCACCCTTCCCAACCAAGGAACAAAACACATATGAGCCCCACCCTGCTCTCGCTTGAGGCCACTTTGAAAAGCCAAGCAGGGACAATGGCATTTGGCCTGGCATCTTTCAGGGGCTCTCTGCTCTGACGGAACCGGGGCGGGGAGCTGGCTGGTGGATGCAATTTGTGGAAACCCACCCCGGGGAGGCTCTGAGCCCCCCTGGCCCCAACTCATGCCTCCCCCTCGATGGGGACAGCTGCTGGCTCTGGGAGGCCATGGACCTCTTTAAACTCGAAGGAAAGCAACGTCAGGGTTCCCTCGGGAGGCGCAGTGGCGGTGGAGCAGGGGTGGGGTGGGGAAGGAGGGGTGGATGGTGCGTCCCGTGGCCAGGTTGTGGCGGAGGACTGGGAGGCAAACCTTGCACGCCACCCTGTAGGGGCAGTTCTCTCCTAGGCCCAGAGGAGGCGAGATCACCCGTACTAATTTGTACATATCCTTATACGAGATCCTGCCGCTGCAAAGGAAGCACAGGTGGGTTAATAGGACAACTGAGAGGGTGGAGAGGAGGATGGAGAGCTTAACTGGGGGAATTCAGGGGGCCATCTGTGGGACAAGACCCCCAGGGATGGATGGCTCTTCTCCTTCTGGCTCTGTCAGACCCAGAGAGGAGAAAGCTGTGAGCATTGGCCTTCTCCACCATGAGTCAGCTTGTATCTCCTTACACTGACCCCTCTCGACCCTGGAGGAGGGCAGTTTTGGCAGTGAACACCACCCCATCACCCTTCCTCATTGTGCCCCTGGCTGCCCTGCGCCTGGTGGGAGAGGGCTGGGGTTTTAGATGGGGTGAGCCTGTAGCTTGGTTGGGTTCTAGACACCAAGAGCCCTTTTGATGGAGTTGTGCCTCATCGCACCACGAGAAAGCCTGCCCTCGGCATGGCCAACTCTCTGGTCCTCATGAGGACCCAGGGAGGTTGGCAGCTGAGTCACTTGTATCTCCAATATCTGGGGAACCTGAGATGGGGAGAGATAATGTGACCAGCTGGTGACCAGTGGCTGTGGCACTAGCACCTAGGTCTCTCATGGTCCAGTCCTGTGCTCTGACCACCAGACCACACTCTGCCAAGGGTACACATTATTAGAAGCAAACCCTCCCATACACGGTCCCCTTATCTCACCCACAGCAGCACATCTCCCCAGACCCAGATGCAGTCACTGCGGGATACAGCCCATATCCCTCTTGCACTGGCTGAAATAAAGCAGTCGAGGTGGAGAGCTGGCAGGAGAGGGTGCAGGGGCTATCGGATGCTGAGCTCCCCACTCTGCTCCAGAGCGGAGCCCTTAGGGAGGCAGGACTGTGTGGGGTGGAAGTGCTGAGGTGCAGCATGCTGCAGCCTCCTGGGCATCCTTAAGACAAGCTTGGATGGAAACCACACAAGGAGGCAAAGATCAGCGTTACCGTCCTGCCCGGTACCTTTGCCTCTGGTTTCTCTTTGTTATTCTTCCATCCCTTCTCCAGTGCTTGCCAGAGCTGACTGAGCCACCTGGACAAAACCCATCCCTGAGCCCCACTAGGCAGTCTCCTCACAAGACCTTCATGTGATGGTCCCAGTGTCAGGATGCAGAACTGCTGCCCCACTCAGGTGGTGGGACCCGTTCAGATGTACTCACCCGTTCCTCACCCAGCAATGGGGGCCAGGGTTGCCCCCCATGGGCCCAGCACCACCAGCTCCTCTGCACGTCCCCTAACCACTGGCTACATGCCATGATGAAAGAGCATGGCTTGCTCAGAATTTCAGAGGGCTGCATGGCATCAATAGGACAGCCCAGGCATGCTTTTACAGTGACTGTCTGGAGACCCAGGCCACCAACATGGCAGGCGAGAGTGGATGAAGTTCCTGGTGTGAAGAAATCCTTCCCAAAAGCCATGGGTGAGACATCCCACACAGAGCAGCTGGGTGTTCCTCTTCTCTGGCTGTCCATCAGGACATCTACTCACCCATGCTGACCTTTCCTCCTGGCACAAGGCATATTCACCCACTAACAAGCAAACCCACCTGCCCAAGGAGGCCTTGCACAGCAGCAAGAGTATTGGAGGAGGCCATGCAAGGAGGAACCTGGCCAGCACTAACCTCCAATGGGGTTGGACAGAAACAGTGGAGGAAACTATGCCAGGAGCCAATGATATTGGGCATAAAAAAACATCTTGGCTGGAACTGGTCTCTTGAGGGGCAGGGTGTTAGCAGTGGAGGTGAAGAGTCTCCAAAGGGAGGGTGCATGGCTGCCAAGGGCTCTTAAGCTAAGATCTCCCACAGCCATGGCATGGTCATGGCTCCAAAGAGGCTGCCCCCAGGCTGCAGAAGGGACGGAGGGGACCCACAGGCTCCCTCGTGCTGCTGGGGCTGAGTGAAGGACAAACATGCTCCCAGAGCTGCCATGGGCTACACGCTGCCCTAGGGATGCTCCGGACCATCCTGGGAGGAGCATCGGAGGGCAGCTCTTCAGCAACAGCAGCAGGGTCAAAGCCCAGCCACCCAGTGTCTGTACGGCCACTCTGAGCCCATCCCACTGCTGGGAACAGGCTGCTGCCTGCAAACGGGGGCCCTGTCCTCATCAGCAGAGGCACAAGTGCAGGAAACAAAGTCCTCTGGTCTCTAGAGGGGTGAGCAGGCTCGCCAACATAAGGACACAATTCCCCAAACCCATCAAACATGCTCCCAAGAAGGTCTTTCATAGGCAAGCAGAAGCCCAGGAGACCCCCCCATCCCCAGCATCTCCTCACTGCTGGGAGCAAGCCACGCTCAGCCCTGCTCTGACAGGGAGCTGTGGGTGCTGGGGACCAGGCGATGGAGCCACTCTCAGGGCAGAGGCACCCAGATGGTGCACAGGGCCAGGGAAGGTGGCCCAAAGAGACCTGCCCACTGGCTGGGGAGGAGAGAGCGAGCAGGAACCTCCAGCACTCAGGATAAAGACCACGGCAAACCAAGATCACCACCCAAGACGCCTGTGCCACCAGGCATTGTAGGAACCAGCTGCTGCCCTCATAAGGACTGCAAGTGACAGCGGCCCATCCCCGGCCATCCCAGGCTGCGCAGCCAGTTTCCAGTAGCAGAATACGGAGACACCTGTTTAAAACCAGCTCTGAGAGGCTGGCTCAGGAAAGAAGGAGCTGGCTACATACCACGCTGCTCTGTCGTACTCTGCCCAGATCCGGACAAACTCATCTAGATGGTGAGGTCCCAGGATGGAGGAATCCCGAGTCAGGTATTCGAAGTTGTCCATGATGACCGCCACAAACAGGTTGAGCATCTAAATGAAAGGGGAAAAGGCAGAAAGAAGGGAAAGTAGGGGGAGAGGGAGCAGCGATCACCCTATGGTGGGGGTGCAGGTTGAGGGGCTGGTGAGAGGGACCCCCACCAAGGGCTCTCAGGGAGGAGGAACTTACCAGGAAAGAGCAGAAGAAGATGAAAGAGACAAAGTAAACGTAGGCCAGGTCAGTGCCGCAGCGCTCGTTCTCATTCTGCCCAGATGTTGCCGTGGTGTCCGGCTCACAGCCTTTGCCTTCCAGGCAGGACAGCATGATCTCCTGCCATGCCTCTCCCGTGGCACTCCTGAGCCCAACACAGCCGTGCTCAGCAGCTCGTGGTGGCACAGGATGGAGCTGGGGCAGGATGCCCCAAGGAGAAGCCCTCAAAAGAAGCTGTGCAGCACCCCTAACCCAAATTAAGTGTATCTCCAGCATGCAAAGGACCAAGGCAGTGAGTCAGCAGCAACCAAGCTGGACCCACGTAAGCACAGACACACTGGGGTGTAGCTCCTGGCTCATGGGGCTACCTGCCCCCAGCCAGCCAGACCAAAGAGGTGAGAGACAGACACCCTTTTTGGGGGCAGGGTGGCAGGAAAAAACAGGGATTCCTGGGCTCCTGTGGCCATGTGTTGCCCAGCTGCTCTCCAGCACCGAAAACTGACCTCCACCAAGCAAGCTGGCAGCAAGAACCTAACAGGCCTGACTCCTGGCACCGAAAAATGCTGCCAAAGGAGTTTTCTATGGTTGCTTACCTGAAGAGGAGCATGAGAGACCCCAGGAAGCTGCGGAAGTTGTTGTGCCGGTTAATGTGGCTCTCCTCATCCAGCTTGATATTGCCAAAAACCTGCGGGAGGGAGAAAAAGGTCTCAGTTACTCGGGCAAGAGCTTGATGGCCAGGGAAGTGGCTGTGTGTTCACTTGTGCTGCAGGGACTGATCCCACCCCAGGCCCATCACCCTCAGCACAGCCAGCCTCTGCCAAGCAGTTGGCATCCACCTTCTCCGTGTGATCCCCCATGAGAAAGCACCCCAGCCAATGCACACCGGCGCGGTGCCAACACGCCAAGGAGCTGGCACCGAGCAGCTGTCAGGGAAGGAGACTCTCCTCTCCTCAGCAGGGATCAGTGGTAGGCGGCAGAGGCTGCGAGAGGCCGAGCTGCCATGGAAACAGGAGCACAGAAGGGCCTGGGATCAACTGAGTCCAACAACTCTACATCCATCCCTCCGCTGAGCGACGGGCAGCATCTGAGCACTGCAAAGCAGCCCAAGCGTGCTGGGGGTGCAGGTAGGAGTCACACCACCCTGAGTCAGTATCCGGTCCTGGTCCTGAAAACTCTCAGAGCAGAGAACCGGTCTGTGATTGGTGCAAACGAGGTGGGGGAAAGCTTGGACAGACTGCCCACAGACCCACCACGGCCAGCCAGGCACCCAGGACTACAAACCCAGGGTCAAAAGCAGCACTTGAAGGCCCAGATATGGACAACATCCTAATAATGCCTCACAGCCAAGGCTGTGGTAGGACATAACGGATGTTCGTAACGTTCCTCAAATAGGGAAAAAAAACCCTAAATGTGCTGTTATTGCTGTTCAATATTTATTCCACTTTCCATGAACCTAAAAATACACCAACCGCAGAGTATTTTTTACCCGGTACAGGTTTTTTGGAATGTGTAATTGTAGAATATTTTCTGCCTCCAGCTATTTTGCTCAAATAACGCCCACAGACTTTACTGCTTGGGGATTTGTTCACAATGGTGTTAAAAAAATATATATAATAAAAAAATAAAAAAATCAAATACTACCGCACAGCACAGGATGGGGGGGCTGAGTCAGGCGGAGGTTGTTTAGCACGGAGAACACCTGGAGCCGGTGCTGAGCTGTGTAGGACAGAGCGGGCAAAAGCAGCCACGCAACTCCCCTGGGGTTGGGAGAGAGGAGGTGGAAGAGACTAAACAGCAGTGCTGCCAAGGAGCCTGGAGCTGGAGGGGGTGGGGACCACCAGGCTGCTGCCCGCTGCCTCCCCGAAATCTGCGCCGCATACCGGGTACTGCGGCGGCTCGCTCATCTGGATCCCGAGCACTCGCCCGTCGAAGGCGCTTCGTCACATCCTCAGCGTGGGATTTAGTCGCTGCGGAGCTGAGCCAGCCCCATGGCACGTGTGGAGCTGCGGGGTTTAAGCTCACGTGCTTCTCAGTTACCAGCTGGAGCCTGGGAAGCTCATGTCTTCCCATGCTCACCATCTGGTAAGTGAGGTCCCTAAGCACGACAGCCCCAGCAGACCAGCAGACCCATCCCTCTGCAGAGGGATGAGGCAGGACAGCAGCTGAGGGCATCACCAGTGTGATCCAGCTCTTAAGCCAGGAAAGGCAGGAGGCTGCTCCCTGGCCCCTCAGACATCTGGGGTCTTCGAGGGAGTTGGAGATGGGGTGTCATTCCTAAAACTGACGTGCCTATGAAATGAAGCGGTGGCCGTTTAAAGGCAGCTGCCACACAGGATGCTCAGCTGAGTCCCTGAGGTCACATCTCCGCAGGTACAAGCAGGGAAGGCAGCTGTGGAGCTCAACTGAACAAGCCTGTGGCAGGTTCCCCAGGGCACGCAGCACTGTGTTGCAGCTCCCCAACAAGCTGTTCCACCCTCAGGACCTTCCCAGACACCATGACCGAGCGAAGCAATGACAGGCAGGCACACGGCTGGGCTGCTGTGCATAATACTGAGGACATGCTGGTCCAGCCTGTTCGCGCCAGAGGCATGCACACTGAGATGATGGGATGTGCTCACCTGCATCCCAATGATGGCGTAGATGAAGAAAAGCATGGCGATCAAGAGGCAGACATAGGGGAGGGCCTGCAAGAAAAGCAGATGAGTCATCTCATTCAGCACAGGTTCATCTCCAGAGGAGCTCAAAAAGCACAGCGAGCAGGTAAGCTGTGCTGATCTGTCTCCTACAAGCCAACAAGACCTTGGGACCTGTCTGAATTTGGGAGCAGCACTCTTCCTGGGAGGAGACCAGGGCACATGAGACTTACCTTGAAGGACTGCACAAACGTCCAGAGGAGGATGCGGATGGTGTAACCCTGGCGTAGCAGCTTGATGAGCCGAGCAGCCCGGAAGAGCTTCAGGAAGCTCATGTTGAAGCTGCTGGTGTTCACCAGCTGGGAGAAGAAGAGAGAGTCAGAGGGAGGCAGGAGCTCCCCCACCCCGCAGCAGCTCGCCCCACTGCTCCCAGCCCCTGCTTCACCTTGGTGTCCGTCAGGATGATCTCCGTAATGCTGCCGATGACAGTGATGAAGTCAAAGATATTCCAGGTGTCCCGGAAATAATTCTGCAAAAGGAAGGAAAGAGGTAACATGGATTTGAGCTTGGGGATGGCAGATCTGAGGGGTCTGGGACACGGGCCAAGGCTGCTCATGGACAACAGTGGTGGCGGCAGAGACCTTGCCGCCCATTTGTATGCAGCCAAGGTCTGGAGCATCATCCTGCGTCTGAGATGGTGGCAGACCTGAGCGTGTCTGTGGTGAGCTGCTTCTCCTGGGAGATGACTCACACATCCAACAGGTGACCCTGGCGAACTGGAGAAGCAGTCACAGCTAGTCTTGGTCTGGCTGCAACAGCTTGTCATGACAACCCTAACAGCCAGGAGAGGCTGCTTTGCCCTCCTCTTCATGGGCACCCTGACCAACCTCAGCCTGTTTGTGCAGCAGCTGGTGCAAGACCAGCCTTGACCATGACTGGCAGTGCTGTGAAGGTGGCTAGAAGCCCTCCGGCTAGTGGACCTCACCTCCCAGTATGGGTTAGAAATAGGAAAAACTCCAGAAGAGCAAATCCAACAGTTGCTCATAGGTAGCAGAGGGTAGCTGAAGCAAAAGCAGTCCATGGCTTCCCATTTGAAACGAGCAGCTGGGGGTGTGAAGACTGTGGATTAGGCAGGGAAGTCTCACTGCTGGGCAGGTCTGGTCCAACTGATACAGTCCGAGGACAGTATCTTGTGGCTCCCAGGGACAAGGGACCGCAGCCACCATTACAATCACAGCAGCAGCTGCCTTTAGCAGAGCAGTTCCATGGCACATACGTGGTCCAGGCACCAAAGTACCACAGAAACAAGGCAAAAAGTAAAGCAACAGTGTGGTTACCCCACCAGCATCCAGCAGCGGAAAGTTTAATGAGAACCAGAGGAGTGATTCTAACCTACAAACAGTTCTCAGGCTGGGACCCAAAATAAATAGCAACAGCCTCACATTATTAACACCTTCCCTCTGTGATCTGTGTGCTGCCAAAGTCCAAATTAACACCCTCATCAAGAACAGGAGCAGCCGCTCACCAGGAAGCCAAAAGCGATGATCTTGAGGACGCACTCCAAGGAGAACACCATGGTGAACGCGATGTTCAGGTACTTCAGGGCCAGCTCATAGGTGTATGGAGCAGAGTAGTACTAATGGAAAAAGAAAGACATCTCTAGTCAGGAGGAGTGCTGATGACTGTCCCCCAGGGAAGACCTGCAGTGGCCTCTGCCTCCTTCCTCTCGCCTGGGGCAGCTGCTGCTGCTTCTAAGGAAGAACAGAGTAAATCCAAGTCCTTCTGCAGTAGTTAAGAGGTCCATATCGTTTGGGTCACTTGGTTTAGGGAAGATCTTGCCTCCAGTTTGGGGCATTTGATGCCTCAGTGACTATGCCATGCTCTGTCTCAATGCATCTCCTAGAAACAACCAAAATACCCTCTTGCCCCAATCTGACCGATCCCTCCTTCTCCCCACCACCCCAAACAGGACAGGCTCACCCCAAGTGACTCACCTTCATCATCAGCACCACAGTGTTCAATGCTATCATGGCCATGATGGTGTACTCAAAGGATGGGGAGACCACAAAGTGCCAGACACGGTACTGGAAGGTGTGTCGGTTCTGGGGCATGTACCGCGTGAGGGGCTTGGCGCTGATGGCAAAGTCAATACAGGCTCTCTGGAATACAACAATGCACATCAGGTCCTGGCTGATGGTAACACAGGGGACAGTAGCTGCCTTCTTTCCTTCCTTCATGGGATGTGCAGGCAGGTGGCTCATGGGTTTCTTACACCTGTCCAACATCTAGGGAGCTCCAAGTTCCCAAATGGCAGAAAACCTATGGAAACGTCCTCTTTCCCCCTGCCCACACCTTACCTCGTTCTTCTCCAGGCTGCACTCCTCCATCATTTTGTCTCCTTGCTCTTGGAACGTAATGATGATGAGAGCCACAAAAATGTTGACGAAGAAGAAAGGGAAGACCACGAAATAGACGACATAAAAAATGGACATCTCCATGCGGTTGCTGCGGCTGGGCCCGCGGTCCTCCTCAGTCACATCCACCGAATGCTGCAGCACCCTGCGGGCAGACAGGTGGAGAAAAGCAACCAGAGATACGCCCATCAGGACTGCCACCACCACATGGCATTTTTCATGGGACCCACTTTAAACAGCCAGCTCTGTGAGATGAACCTCTGTCTTCATGGGGCTGTTCAGCCGTGAGAAAAGAAGCCTGAGAGGGGATCTGATCAGTGTTTATCACTATCTGAAGGGTGGGACACAGGGGGAAATGGCCAGCCTCTTCTCAGTGTCTGTGGGGGCAGGACAAGGGGCAATGGCCTCAAGTTGGAGCACAGGAAGTTCTGCACCAATATGGGAAAAACTTCTTCCCAGTGAGGGTGAGAGAGCCCTGGGACAGGCTGCCCAGGGGGGTGTGGAGTCTCCTTCTCTAGAGATATTCCAGACCCATCTGGACGACTCCCTGTATGACCTGTCCTAGGGAATCTGCTTCGGCAGGGGGGTTGGACCCGATGATCTCTGGAGCTCCCTTCCAACCCTTACAATTCTGAGTGATCTGCTTTACAAGGACTAACCTTCTAACTGGCTACAGCCTGTTTTCCAGGGCTTTGCCTGTGCCCCTGATGGGAAATGGATTTTCCAGTGCCCCGCATTCAGAGAAGAAAAACTTCCCAGGCTCACATAAGCATGAAGAAAGGGCTAATCTTATGGTCATCTCTAAACGTAGCTCAGGTATAGCTCAGGGCCACACAGGAGAAGGGATTAGCCATCATTCATGCCCTAAAGAAGCGGCTAACCCATGGTCTCAGCCTCACACAGGGACTCAAAGCTCTTTCATCATGACATAATTTCTCAGCCTCCCTCTACTCCTGCCTGCCCAGTGGTTTCTCTCTCAGTCCCACCTGGGTGTAGTCGGTTATTAACCCAACCACCCCAACAAGGGATGATGAAGCAGAATACTCACTGGGGCCAACCCTCGCCGGTGGAAACTGTGAACAGGGTGAGCAAAGCCCAGATGATATTGTCATAGTGGAACTCATGGCGTTTCCACTCCCGGCACTTGACTTCCATCTTGTTCTTCTCATGGTCCACGTAGTTCCCTCTGCAAGGTTGGGAGAGAGCAGTGACCTTGAAGACATCACTCTGCCTTTGCCAGAGGCGTCAGCAGCATCGGACCTACTGAACAGGGGCACCTACATGCAGTCCTTCTCCGTGTCCTTAGAGCTGTCAGTGCAGTAGAAAAACTTCCCCTTGAAGAGCTGGACAGCAATGACAGCAAAGATGAACATGAAGAGCTTGTAGACGATGAGGATGTTGAAGACGTTCTTGAGGGAGGTCACGACGCAGTCGAAGACAGCCTGCAGGAGAGGGCATAGCTCACCTTGGGGAACCTGCTGTCTTGGCAAAGGGCAGGACCGAAACCAGACTACCTCAGGGAGAGACATTTCCCACTCCTGGGAGGGAAAGGAGGAAAGAGCTGGGCCTTCTCTCAGGCAAAGAGCTATCTCCTGAATGAGTTTAAGACCCAGAGCAGCCCCCAAGACAGCATCAGGGATGGATATTTATATCCTCAATGTTCTCTGCAACCAGGGCAGCAGGCAGGGGACCACCCCAGTGATGTAATTAGCAGCACTTGAGACCAATTAGTAAACACTTGATTGTTTCGCATCACCCCAAATAGCAAGGCAGCGCAAATAGCAGCCCCTCCCTGGGCCATGCTTTCAGCCCTTGTTCTCACAGCGCTTTAAGAAAGAGGACAATGTCCTTATCCCTGCTTCAGAAATGAACTGACATGGGCTGGATCCATCCACTGATCAGGAAGAAAAGCTGGGGTCAAAACCTATGCGTCCAGGGTGACACTCCAGGTCCCATCCACCAGCCAAGTAATGCTTTGTAAGAAAAAAAAAAAACCCAACCCAGGGCTTCCTTGGTCTCTTACTCCTTTTTTGGTTCTATACCCCACCAGCTAAGGTAGGAAAATCCATAATCCTACCTGTGCTGCACAAATAATCCCTCTATTGAGATAGAAAATCCCTCTCTGGTGCAACACCATGACAGCACAGCACACAAAATCCCCAGCTGTTTGCAAGCTACTCTGGCAGGAATGATCACAAACTTTGGAAAGAGATCTGAGCTCCCCCAAAGCCAGGGCAGCCCATTTTACCAGGAGAGCATCTGGGTTCTGCTGCCTCCTGTCCCCCCCAGCCCCACTTTCCCTGGCACCTAACCCTGACACCTTGCAGAGCAGCGGGCTTGCTTTTGACAACTCATTGCACCTTCAGATGTGAAGCAGGTGTGAAGCAGCCTGAAGGGCTGTCTTTGAAAGCAGGGCTCCTAAAACACAGCAAATGCTTTCCAAACCACTTGTTCATTGCTCACGAGCTAATCAATGCACACGATCCCTGCACCAACTGGTCTAACACTGGAGAAGACAGGTGTAAGGCAGGAGGTGGGATCCTTACCTTCAGCTTGGGCAGCCGCTTGATGGTTTTCAGGGGCCTCAAGACCCGTAGCACCCGGAGAGACTTGATGGTCTTGATATCTCGGCCCTTGTTGGTCCTACCACATCGGAGGGAGGCACATGGGGCAAGAAACAAAACAGAGAGATGACAACCTTGCAGATCCCAGGGGCTGGATACTCAGGGGTTTCTCAACAGCTGACAACACCCCTCTTTCCTCCAGCACATGTGAGGAAGGGAGCGGAAGGGACACATGCCATCACGAGGGCCAGCAATCAGAAACGTGTGACTGCTGAGCGCTCAAGCCCACCTACGAGTCTCCTCCAACCCACAGGCTGACAGCTCTGGGGTGAAAAATGACGGAAAATCCTCTCCTCCTCAGGATTAGCACCTTTCCCCTTTGCTGGGGAGCAGCGACCATAACAAATCCCTTCATCGTGGGAAGCAGCGAGATGCCAGGGCTGGGGCAGGGGATGCAACACTCTCCCCAAGCAAAGGCAGACATGGAGGTCTCACCAAGGGGTTTCTGCCTTGGTTGAAACCAAAGATACATGGTCCTCTTGTTCACCTAGGGAAGCACCAGCTCTGCACCTGGTTTCTTGGCATAAATGCTGTCTCTCACAGCTTTCTGTCTTATTCCATCAGTGCTACCCAACCTGGTCAGCCTACCCTTCCCTCTCACGTCTCAGCCCTGGCTTCCCTCTCCAGATCAGGGCTGTGCTTGCCTCCACCTCGAGTCAGCCGAGGGAGGCAGAATTTACTATTAGGATTATATAGAAAAGCAGCACTAAGACCCCTCTTGACCCTCATTTCTTGAATAAGGTGATCAAGCTCAACCACACTGGGGGGGTGTTGGAGTTTCTTGTTTAAGTAAAGCCCATGGGCTGGACCCCAGGATGGAGCTCAGAGATCCTGGTGGAGGTGGCAAAGTTTGTACCCAAAAAACCTCAAGAAAATAACTTACAACGACACTCGAAATTACATAGCTCCTTTTCGAGGGCTAACACAACAGGGAGCACAATAATGGGCTTAATCATTAAGAGATGTAAACAAAGCCACTAATTAATAGTCCTAGGAGCACAGCCCCAGGAGCGCATGGGAGCAACTGTACAAACAGTCCCAGGACTTGCTTAGAACCTCCCATCTCCTGCTTTGCTCAGTGTCAAGGCCTGGGAAAGCACCTGGGGCATCCCACTTGGGGCTGGGGTGAGGATTTGAGGCCACCAAGGGCAACTCAACCGTAGTGGTTTACGTCTGCTCAGGAGGGACCTCTTCAGCCCTCAGGAAAGCTCCCGTGGATTTGCTTTGGATCCAACACAGATGTGGGATATAGGGCTGGATAACTCCCAGAGGAAAGCCTGGCCTTGCTATGCTCTCCCCCTGAGCTTGGCATGAACGCATCCCATGCCCTCAGGGGACATTGGGGTTGAGGTCCCAGCGGCACTTTGGTGCAGGCAAAGCTCCCTCTGGCAGACACCGCTCTCCCCATGCCCTGCTCCCCAGGGGTGCTTCCCAACACCTTGGGGTACTGCACAGACACCAAGATCTGCTCTCCTCCAACACCAAGGGATCGTGCTGCTTCCAAAGAAAACCCCGCCTGCGCTTCCCTGGAGCACCCGGCTTTAGTGTGCCCCGGGGCAATACGGGGGTGCAGGCAGAGCAGCATACTCTGCTCTCTGCAAATGCAGCTAAGGGTCAGCACACGTGTTGGATGGACAGACAGACACCCACTTCCGCTCCCCAGGGAGGATCCCCACAGCAACCCCAAAGCATGGCATAGTTACCCCAAAGCATTCCTGTCGGCGATCCAGCCCGGCAGCCACCAAACAGCACCAATGGGGAGAGGGGGAGAGAGAGAAGAGAGGAAGAACGTAAGAAAAGCAGCAGGGAGCCCTTTTGGGGATGACTGTGGCCTCTCAGGCATTAGGGACCCTGCAGCAGCCCTCCATCGCCCCGCACCTAGGTGGAAAGGTACAATGAGTAGACCACACTATGTCCTCCAGGATGGGGTTTCACTCCAAGGGGAGACTCATCTGAGTGAGCTGGGAGCCCCTGCCCTCTCTGCTACAGGTTTGTTTTGGGGGGAGGCACGTAGTGAGACCTCTGCTGCAAGAGGAACCTGTGGAGAGTGGGATGGTAGGTGAGGGCAGGTGGGTGTGTGGTCCTCCTGGGCCATGAGTCAGGGAGGGACCTGGAGGCTCAGCCCCAGACAGGTGCCTCAGAGGGAACCTACCTGCAAGGCCACAGTCCCCACCCAGACAAGCTGACTTTCATAAACCATCTCCATCCAGAAACCCACCGACTAAGCTGCAGCACAGGATCTCCTGCAACCCAGCAGGACACCCGCTCCGACAAGCCAAGGCAGTCTACAAGGCCCCTACTTGTGACCAAACCTCTGCCCCTGATTCAGCTCAGGCTCTCCCACATGCCCACATAGGGCTCAGCGCTGGGGGCAAGCCTACCAAGTAAAACCTTCCTTAGGAAAATAACCCCCAGGACCCTGGCTGGATGTTAGCAGAAGAGGCGGAAGGGGTGTCGAAAAGGCCATAGCTCTACCCCACAGAGCTTCTGTGCTGGGACATCAGAGCTCAGTCCTGACCAGCCCCACACAAGGTTATTTCGCCATACGTAGGGGTCCCTCCCTCCAGACACCGGTGCTGATGGGCACAAGGAGATGCTGCTCACCAAGAAAGAGGTAGCTCTGATGGATACCTCTGGGTGGAGAAACTCTTGCCCTAGTTCATGAAGAGGGCTAGGGACTGGCCACCTTTCCACACCACTCTTCCCTGCTGCTGTCAGCCTGCAGGCACAGGCACCGATCACAGCTCTCGGCAGCTCTCTGAACCTGCAAGCGAGCACTGCTCCTCTGCACGATGCCTTCTCAGAGGATGCCACAGGAGGCAAAAGTGAGCAGGGCCTTTAGTTATGGTTCTGGTTATTTCAGCTAATTTAATTTGAACTCTTTGGAGATTTACTGTTTTATATTGGGCTTTTTATTTAGGCTGCGTTTGGATTGACGTATTAGCTCTCCACGCAGAGCGCTATGGATGAGCCAAGATGACCTCTCTCTCGCTTGGGACATACAGGCTCCGAGGGGGCAGTGGACAAGCCATGCCAGCACACAGGGAGGTGGTTTTATGGGTGAACACCTGCTTGTTGGAGATTTCAACATGGCACTGGAGCAGCCCAGAGACCTCCTGCTGCACCCATGACTACCCAGGACCACCTGTGCATAAACCAAAAGTCAGAGGGGAGGCAAAAAAGGCAGAAACCCTGAATGGCCCAGCACATCTTCAAGCACTGGATCCAGTCACTAGCCACTCTCAGACACATAATTGCTGCAGTGGGCATCACTGTCACCACCCAGCACCATGGAGGACAAGGGAGAGGAGAGGATGGACATGTCAAACCCGCCCAACCCAGCCCCACATCAAGGAACTCGTGGAGGGAGAAGAAAAGGAGAGGAATTGAAGTATCATGGCCAGAGTTTTCCTCTGGAGAGCAGGAGGGAGGGAGGATGGGAGGTTGGGACATGTATAGCTGCCAAACATCCCGCGGCTCCTGAGGGCCGCAGTGGTGACAGGCTGCCAACGGGAGAGGCAGGTGTTCTTATAAATGCTTTATAATGTATAAACCCATCAGAAATCACTGCTGTTCCTTTGTTCCACTCACCCCCAAAGCCATGAGATCATCTCCTCCAGCAGGAGCCACAGTCGGACGAGGGGGAGAGGTACAATCCAGCAGGTTTACATTACAAAGAGCCCTCGTCCACGACACAACCGACTCCATATCTACAGCTACAAGAGTGGGCAGGTGACATAGATGCTTGCTGCAAACATACACGGAGATGCGAAGGCTTTCTCCATAGGAGGGGGGTCAGTGCCACAGCCAATGGGGGATGCTCATCCTTGAGAATTCAGCTGCCCTGTGCCCAAAGAGACCTGTCCTTCCCTCGGGAGGCTGAAAACCGGGTTGGATGTGGCACAGCAGCTTCTCCACATGCTTGGTACCGGCACACAGAGACCCTGCCATCTCCAAGAGACACCCCAGGAACCACCCCAGCTTTGTGGGTTGTGGGCAAGGAGACAGTAAGCACAGCAAACCACCATTGCAGTACTGTTAGCAGAGGTGAGGACACCCTGGAACAGGCTGAGCCATCACCATACCCTCCTTCAGCCATTAAAAAGCCTTGATGGAAGATGACTTGGAAGGAAAAGGCTCTCTTTGTCCTCCTAAAGCCCCCCAAACAAGCTGGTGAATCTTCAAGCTGCTGCTGCCCTGGAGATCCCCCTTCAGACATGCTCTGAGGTTCTGCCCTGGCAGAAGAGGCATCATCCAGATCCCAGAGATGTTTGATCCATCCTCACAGTGGTTTGGGTGGCTTCCCAGAGGCACAGAGCAACGTCCTCAGCCAGCGGACCTGCCCTATGCCCCTTCCCCATGACAGGGTCAGGTACTGTCAGCCGACTGCCCGGGGTCTGGTTCATCCCTGTGCCAAGCGAGCTGAATTCTCCTGTGCTCTTCCCAAGGAGAGAGCAGCAGATGGAAGCACCAGGTGAGGAAGAAGGTGAGGAAGACAAAAGCAACAAGCCAAGGAGGGTGCAAGTGGGCAAAGAGTGAGAGGAAGGAGCTGTTGCCCAGCCAGGGGTGTGTTGGGAGGGATGGATTACAGCCTGTAATCCATCAAGTGACCTTGGGGCACTTGGACCCAGCCACCCCAAGAGCCTCACACGGTACCTGAGCTGTGGACAAGGACAGGGCTCCAGTCCGCATGGCTGCCAGGCCCTCTCCTCTCACCAGCACTAAGGCCACTGCCGCCAGTGTCAGAGGCACAAAGAGAGAACAACAGCGTGACAAACCCACAGCACCTCCTCTTGTCTCCCTCCTTGGGCACTGACAGGGCACCATGGGCCCCAGAGGACCAGGGGGTGCCCCTAGCCCACTTCTCCAGGTGCCAGCACATCCCTCCCCATGCTCACAGAAAAGCAGAGCAGCACAAACATCATCCCTGGATGATTCTCCCCTCTGTGGCAAGGTCACCACAGAGACATAGAGCACTCTGCAGAGGAGGACCCACCTACGGATGCTCAATACCAGAGCTCCACTGCAAAGCAATGGCTCAGCAGGAACAGGCTGCGGAGCAAACGCACAGCACCCTGCCCCCAGTGTGATGCTGCAGAGGATGCAGGCAAACCCAACTGGCCACATCTCCATCTCTGCAGGACTCCAGGGCAACGTTTCCCCTTGGAGGAGAGGAAGAGCCGCTGGCCAGAGGTACTGTTTCCAGCACAAATGCGTTCAGAGGGCAGCCCCACCTGGCAAGCTGCTGCTTTTGCTGGCTCTGGGATGCACAGCAGGCATATAACTCCAGCTGTGCCACCCTTAGGCCTTTCCCCGCCCCCTCTCTAACAGCCCCTCCTGCCCTCTTTCAAGTCTGCTTGCACTGCCAACCTCTTCCTAGCATCTCCAGCTTGTCTTGCTCCCTCTGCCTGCTTGCTCACCAGCATCTGACAAACAAGGAAAAATACGCCTTTGGAGCAGCCACGTGCTGCTGCCTGGAGCCACCCCTGAGGCAGAGCAGGAGGGTGGAGAGAAATACAAATAATAAATAAATCAATCGGGCTCTAGTGAGCGTAACACCCAGCTGCATCGTCCTCCCACCCTGGCCAAGGGAAGGCCAAAGAGCTGACAGGGACGATGGCCACTTACGCCAAGGCGAAAGCCACCAGCGCTCCCACCACCACGATGAAATCCAGGATGTTCCAGAGGTCTCGGAAATAGGAGCCGTCCTGCAGGATCAAGCCCTGATCGATCATCTGTGGAGGGGAAGTGGTGAGAAAAACAGGCAGGGAATGAGCAGTTCTGGCCGTCAAGCGGAACCAGCGGCAGGCTGTGCTGTGGACAGGGACATCACTGGGAAGCAGCAAACCTGCCCCTGCACCCCAAGTATGTGTCATACTTTGGGGGCTTGGTGATAAATAAAGGCAGGGTTGAGCACTCTTAAGTCCCACCAGTAAGAACCGGGCTTTCAAGTCTCCATCACCCAAAATTTAGGGACAGAACCAAAAAATGGAGCTATTTCCCACCTGCTGCAAGGACGCTGCAGGATGCAGGAGCCCCAGCACAGCCAACCTGCAAGGCCTCTTACCTTGATAACCATCTCGAAGGTGAAGACGCCAGTGAAGACGTAGTCAAAGTACCTCAGGACCTGCAGAGACAGGACAAGGGGGCTCTGCAGCCACTGCCAAGCAAACAGGCACACTGGTGCTCACCCAGACCTCGTTACTGTCCTGCACCGGGGCTCACCCGGCTCAGGCACAGAGAGAGTGTTGGGTGCTTGTCCCAGCCTGTTCCCTAAGAGTTCAGGGCAGCCATAAACCCAGCCTGTGTAGGCAGGAGAGAAGCATCTTCCATGCATGGCGCAAGCGGCTCTGAAATGACGCGGTGAGCTAGAACCACACTTTCCCCACACTGGTCCCAGTCTACATCAGCATTTGCCTAGTTTAAACTACTTTACTACCAATGAGGTGCCCTGGGGTCTGCTCCCCAGGTTCTACACCCCATGTGTACGAGGCTGAGAGGGATGTCCAGGGTTTATAACAGAGGGTGGTGAAGGAAGAAGCCAGATCCCATGGCCACTGGCTGCCCTGATTCTTGTCCCACACGTGTCCCGCCGTGGAAGCTAAAATCCTACGGGACCTCTGCTGCCATTGCCCACGGGATGGGGGGAGTGGGAGGGGTCATAATCACTTTGTTGCGGTCAGAATTGGTGAGGACAGGATCCTCTGCTGCGAGGGCGATGCTGCTGGCGGCGATCACCAGGAGGATGCACATCTCAAAGTAGCGCAGGTTCACGATGTAGTGGCAAGCCCTCCGCACCCTGCAGGGAGACAGACCCCACCGCGACCTGTGAGCTCCCAGCGTGCCCCAGGAATGGCCATCATGCAAAACCCACCCCACAACACCAGCTTCCAGAGCAGAGAGATGGACAGCGATGTCTGAGGAGCAAACCATGGGACCCCAAGGGTGGTCTGGGCCTGCTGACCCCTCTTGCTCAGCTGTCCCAGACACCCCAGGGTAAGTCCTTGAGAAACTACAGGGCTTACTCTTCCAGGCTGCTGGAGCTGGGCAAGAGCTACAGGGGAGCAGAGAACCGCAGAGGTGTGCAACAAGCATTGAATAAAAATCACAGCTAGTGATCAGCAGTCAGGAGAGAAAGCCACGAGCGTGGCTGGCACAGAGAGAGAACACTGTGGCTGATTATCCAGGCTCTCCGGGAGATATTCAGCTCCCTTCCCACCACAATCCCCTGTTTTTGATGGCACCTAGGGGTCCTTCCCCTTGCAGCCCTCCCCAGATCCTACAAGTCCAAAAAAAATCTCACGGGTTGGTGGTGCTGAAGATGAACATGGAGCTGTGTGGCACCATCGCTTTGCCCGTCTCGCTCTTCTCCTTCTTCCTCTTCTTCTTCTCTATCTCTTCCTCATCCTCTTTGGTCTCTGCCTCCTTTAAGGGGCTGGCTTCACCATCTGTCTTGTTGCTAACTGCAGGAAAGCGAGAACCTTTGCCTGGCCTTGCACCCAGACAGCACCCTGGGGTGTCCCTGCCACCCAGACATGTGTAACCCCCCCATTTCTGCTTTGCATCCCCATGCCATTATGAGGAGAGGGATGAAAAGACACGCACCACCAGGATGAAGCAGACAGAAGGAGTTTTAACGAGGCCAGATTCTGCCGTGCTGTTTAATTAATAACACTATTAAAAGCAGCTCACTTTGACAGCAAGGATGCTGTTAAGGCACATGAGTGGCAGCAAGCTGGGCAGAAGCTGCAGATGTGTTAGGAAACACAGGGGATGTGAGTGCTTTTCCAGGGCTGGGTAGAAGGGGAAAGGAGGGATCAGACAAGTGGGAAGGAGGTGAGAACGGGAGAAGCTCCCCAGGGGATGGTGGCACACCAGCATTGTGTCCAGGCTCCCCTGTAAACCAGGCTGCTGGAGGGAGGTGTTGCAAGGAGCAGCAAGGAAAGCCCCCTGGCTCCCCACCCCCAGGTTGATAGATGCAGATAGGAAAAGCCACGCAAGCAGCTTCCCGTCCCTGCAAGGTCCCCAAGGGCTGGGAGAAGGGCGCAGGAAAGAGAGACGGGTCCTCACTCTGTACCACAGCGGAGTCGTGGACATCAATCGTGATGGTGGTGCTCTCTGTCGCCTTCTCGGTGTTGGGGGTGATGGAAGAGAGGTCAGGCTCACTCCGGCTGACGGTGCGGCTGGCCTCCAGCAGTGCTTGCTCGCTGGTGTCCAGGCTGCTGCAGTCCTGCTCTGTCAGGCTGCCAATCTTCCCCCGGGGGGGCTCAGGTACCACTTGCAGGGTGCTCCCCTCCTCGGCGGTCCCAATCAGCTCAGCATCACTGCCAGGAACCCCATTTGTCCTTCAGGATGGATGTGGGAGAAAAATGAAGTGCAAGAAGATAAGGAGGGAAGAGAAAAAGGAGCTGCAGGCACTGCAAGATGCCCTCCCCGGGTACCAACCTGATGGGCTCCCCGCTTGCCTCAAGCTCCCCCTCAATCAGCGCTTCTGCTGCAGCCGTGTCCCCACGCTGGTCCCCATCCTGCACCCCCTCCGTGGGGCTGGCCTCCTCCAGACCCATCTCCTGGCTGGCTGAGCGACTCCCCAGGGTGCTGGCTGGCTCCTTCCCTTCTATCCGGGCTCTGCGGTGCCGGCTGCGCCGCTGGCTCTGCCGCATCCTGGCCCTATCCTCGATGCCACCTCCTGCCCCGTCCTGCTCGCCTGGCTCACAGTTCCCATGGCATGATTTCTGGTGCCACAGATCTTTGTCTCGCTTGGCCCGGGGCGATGGGCTCCTCCTGTCCTCAGCACCACCTGGGTTGGCTACTGTAGTGGGCTGCTCAGGTCCCTCGGCCGGTGGCCGCTCGGCCTTGCCGCCCTGCTCCTCGGCGCATTTCTCCAGGCTGACGCCGTCCCCTGGTTTCTTCCTGCGGAAGATGCTGGCGTGGGGGTTGATGAGGGGTGGCTCGTCCTTGTTGATGCCCTCCTGGCTGGACATCTGCATGTGCCGGCGCAGCTGGCTGGTGCGCTGCTCCCACACCGACATGTGGTGCCGCCGGCGACGCTCTCGCCTGCAGCGGGTGACAGCTGGGGGTCAGCATCCCAGCTGCCCCCTGCCCAGTGAAGCACCCACCCAAGATATAATTTGGGAAGCCTGGGGAGAAGGAAATGCCATCCCCAGGGCTATGGGCTGGGCTCCTGCTTTGCCCCCAGAACTTTGGCATCCCACTGGTGCTGGCAAGGGCTGAAAATGGGGCTGAGCACGTGTACTTCTGCCCCTTTGGAAGGCACCAGGCTGATGGAGGACCAGCTGCAGCAGCCTCACAGCCACCCAACAGCTTTCGGGCAGTTTGCTGGAAGCAGCTGGCACCCCTTTCCCAGCTTGACTCCAGCCAGGCGGTGATCGCCTTCCTCTGGTGTGATTTCCCAGGGACGCCTGCTTAAAGGTGGGCTGATGCCCTCTCGCTGCAGCAGGGGGTCCCTCCTTGCACCGGGGATGTCCTTGCAGCACTGGGCTCCTTTTTGGAGCGGCGCTGCCCTAAACAGTACAAATGACGGTGTGGGTGACTGACACGGGAGTCAGCTTGCCAACACAGGCAGCAGAGTCCCTGGTGCGACAGGGACAGTGAGGAAGAGGGCAAAAAGACACCAGGTCTAAAACCTGAGAGAATGGCAATGGAGAACTTGCCATGGAGAAGGTCACCAGGTGCAGGGGGTCCCCCTCCCTCCCTGTGCCCAGCTACGCTCTGTTGGGACAGCCTCTCACCCAGCACATCCCGGGAAGGGAGCCCATCCCCAGGCTCGGGGAGCAGCAGTTGTGCCTGTCAGCAGGGGAAGGAGCTATGCTGGGCTCCTCTGTGTCCCTGCAGGAGTACTCTAAGGGGGGGGGACTGGGCTGTGCCCCAAAACCCCATCAGCACCCTAAACACACACACAAACACCTTGGAGAAGACAGACGTGCCCTTCCCAACGCACCCAAGGCACACAGAAACACCCATGAGCACACACAAGCACGTACACCGCTCACCCCCGGAGCACGCACGACTGCACATCCATGGGTAGCGGCACACGCCAACACACACACACTGCACGGCACGCACAGCACCACAGGTACACGCACAAACCCACACGCACAAACAGGGGTGCAAAGGAGGACACTGAGTACAGGCGTGCGCACACACAGCCCGCCATCCCCCCCCAAGCCACTGAGGAGGCTGGGGGGGAGATGGGGGGAGCAGCGTGTGCGCCGGCCCCACGGACGCACAGAAAGCACAGGAGCCACAGACGACACGCGCCCCCGCGGCCCACATACAGGTGGCTGCTGCGTGGCTCCCACATCGACATGTGGTGTCTCCTTCGCCTGTCTCTTCTGGGGAGGAAAAACAAATGGGTTCAATCCCCCCGCTTCATCCCGAGTGGGCAATGCAAAAAGGTGTGTCCCCCCAGCCCCAGACAGCCGGCATTCTCTTTGCCTATCAGCTGCTGGGATGCTGGAGCACAGCATCCAGCGGTGAAGGCCCTGCATGTCCAGGCTTGCACATCCACAACAAGCTGCCTGAAGGGCTGGTCACGCTCCTCACATGCTGCAGTCTATTTCATGGGGGTCACAGAACCCTCCTCCCACTGATCAGCAGCACAGGGAGAGGCTGTGCAGGCTGCAACCCCCCAGATCATAGAATCATAGAATGGTCTGGGTTGGAAGGAACCCCAAGGATCACAGAGTTCCAACCCCCTGCCACAGGCAGGGCAGATACCCAAGGATGTACCAGGGTATCAAACAACTTCTTCAAACTGCTCCAAATTCACTTCTCCCAAGCCACACACAGCCATTCACAAGAGGAAGCGACGCGTCAGGCCAGCCCCGAGCCCATTCCCATGGGTTGATGCTTCCCTGAGCCCACAGAGGGGAACATGAAGCTCCCCAGCAAAAGCCCAGGGCTGAGATGCCACAGAGCCTCTGTCACCTGAGAGAAGCTCAGCAGGGTCATCACAGTGCCCTGCACCCACACTGAGCTCAGGCAGCTAGGGAAATTCAGGGCTTTCTCCTTTGTACCAGCACAAGGGACAGTTCAGAGCTGCACAGCTCCAAGCAAATGGCCATGAGCACACACAAATGTCCACGTTGTGATTTATAGGCTTGGCTTTCCGCACACGCCACGTGCGTGCAGGATGCACCAGCAAACTTCCCCTAACCCATCAGGACCAAGCACCTGCCTGCACGCAGAGCTTCTGCTGGCACCTCTGCTGCCATCCCCCAAGTGTGGCCATACCCTCATCCCTGAGGCACGCCGCGCTGGTGAACTGCCTCCTTACGGCCCCGCTGTCGCACTCAAGGCAGGGAGAGAGCCACAGGCACCCGTCACCGTCCCTGCAGCAAGTGGCCCGAGCCTTCAAACGCATCCACGCACCGCATTAAGGCACCAACACATGACAGCATCTGCATGCGTCCATCTGGCCACCCACTCGTCAGCCAGCCCCGAGCCATCTGCGCCACACGGCGCCCATGTACAAATACAATACTCCGATCGGCACCGCAGCCGCCCACGCCAACCTGGCCACGTGGGAGCACTCATCCCTGAGCTCCAACCGGACCTCTCCGCAAGGCAGGAACGCATGTACCGAACCTGCCCGCGCTGGGTACCCACATAGCAATGAAGCCATCTGTGTCTGAGCACGGAGACCGGCTCAGCTTCACCAGCTCTGTGTTTCCAACAGCCCTTCGGTAACAGCTCTGCTCCAGCTTGTCCCTTTGCTGTGATGTCCCCTCTGTCCCTCCCTGGCTGCTGGCAGCAGGGTTCAGGCACCAAAAGCACATCAGAGCATCATCGCCCCCAGGGCATCACCCTCCCTTCCCTGCCCCCAATATCATCCATCCTGGTGAGGGGAAGATGCTGTAAAAAAGACCTGCGAATATCAATACCTCCTATTTCAACACCAGAACAACAACAAAAGGTCAAGAGAGATTTGTTTTCCTAACCAGCTATGTCTGACAAGGGCTAGAAAACTCTACCAGGGACATGCAGAGCTGGCAAATCCTTCCGTACCCTCACATGTCCATCTTCCCCTTTTCCTTTCCCCGATCTCTTCATTCTTCATCCCCTTCTGTGACCTAAATCCCTCCATTCCCTTGCTTTATCCAGCATGTTCCTGCTGGTAGCCAGAGATGCTTGTGACACACAGACTCTGCCATCTCTCCCGCAACCCCC
>VZTU01012286.1:29804-57910 GCA_013400835.1 Zapornia atra
AGGAACATCCCACCACCCCCAAAACCAAGAGGTATCTGTGGCTACTGCGAGACCAAGCAGGGCTTACAAGGACCCCCAAATGCCTGTCACCCCTAAAACCACAGGTGATGCACACAGGATGGGGGACTATTGCATCTGTTCCTAATGCTGCCTCTGGAACTCCCCCCCCCAACACCTTCCTCCCCCCCCAGATCAGGGTTCACCTGAAGACAGTGGTTTCTCTGGGCAAATCTGCAAGAGATTCTGCCATGTACAAGCTTGGCTGGGTTTCAAAGCACAACAAAACCTAAAATTCCCTGGGAAGAGATTCTATAAAAAAAATAAAGAAGAATAAAAAGGGGAGGGGGGGAAATATCCTTCCAGCCGTACTGGAATGTACTGTTTTGGGAAACAAATCAAAACGCCTCGTTCCAATGTTGACTTGGAAAGTTTTATGTGATTTAGACCATATGACACTGCAAAATAAAGGGGGGAAAAAAAGGTGTCTGGAAAAGAAAAAAACCGAATTTTCTTCTGCTGAAATGAAGAGACAAGGCTCCTTAACACCGTGCCGGGGGTTTATGTGGTTTGGGGCTTTTTTTTCCTTGCCCAAATCAAATTTCTGTACAATCAAATGTGGTTTCAAATACCTCCTCCATCTCTCCTAACTGCGTTTGCTACCCAGGGAAGGAGCCCAGAGATTTGTGACACCGCTGCTTCCTTCTCCCCCAGCCCTGGCTGCAGTCCCACAGGTCTGCCACAAAAAAAACCACTCCCCAGGAACAAATATCACCCCTCTAAGAAAACACCTTCCTCCTCCCCAGCCTCTTTCCCCACCCCTAGCAGCAGCCCTGAGCGTTTGAGCTGTACATTTGGGGCAGAAAGTCTCTTTTAGTGGATTTCTGCCATGCTCAAGTGCTGGGGCTGCTGCTTGGGGCAGGGATGGGCACCCCCCAGGTGAGCTGGTCCCTGCTCTGATGGCACGGGGAGCATGCTGCTAGATCTCCATCCATCCTCAGGAAGACACCCATAGAAGGAATCACCCCATGCGGGGACCCCTTTTTGTTGCGGTACCCCCACAAACAGCCATGGCCAGGCTCTGCTTCAGCTCTCCACCCTGCTGAGGAGCCCCGCTGGGCTCAGGGAGGGGTGTGGGTGGAGGGCACCAGGGTAGAGGTTGATGGAAGGGGGTTGTCACTCACTCGATAGCAGGCATGTTTGGGGCAGACATGGGGCTGACTTCTTTGGCTTTCTGAAGGGCGTGCTTCTGGTTAAAGGCCTCCTCTTCCTCCTGCTCATCCTGCAGAGGAAAGAGGGGAGGTGCTCAGTGGGATGCTGGGCTTCTGAGGGCAGGCGCAGCCATCCGAGGCAGCGAGGGATGTGCCAGGTGACCTTAGATGCTGAAGTGTACAGGCGAAAAGGGGAGCAGGCACCTGTATTTCCAGGGACAGCCTTTTATACTATCACAGGACGTGACTTCCCCACCACGCCAGATCTCACCAAAGGCGTCAGTGCTACTTAAATAAGTGAACCCAGCCCACTCCAGGCAAGAATCAGGCTGTGCATGCCAGAACAGCCCCAGACGGCGTAGACCAGCCCAGCCCTCCCTTCTTCATATCCACAGGGGCGAGACAGGCACCCCCCCCCAAATGGCACAGGAGGTAAGACATCCACGAATGACCCCGGCAGAGCCCGTACTGCTTTTAATGAGTATGGTGGTATCTCTGGAGCACAAAAACCATGTCATTAGGAGTCATCAGCATACATTCAGCCTTTTCAAAAAATCATCGCTCCCTTAATTGGTGCTGCTGTTACACTGCGGGGATCTCCCACCCCTTGCACCCCAGCAGCAGCCAGCAGCCCCTGGAAGTGCTACCTGCACCTGCTGTGGGAGGGGACAGGGACCCCCTGCATACACCCCCTCAGGCAAACAAGCACCGTGTCCCACTTTGTTTGCCAGTAACAGGTCAGATTTACACCAGTGTGGAAACCTCTCAGTGACCCTGAGTAACAGACACGGGCTCTGCAAACAAAGCCAAACTAATAAAACAGGCACCATGGAATTGCTGGTCCCCTCCAAAGAGCAGCAATGACCCTTGCAGCTCCCACCTGCTCATCGTTATCCAGATGGTGCCCCAACTTTTCATCACTCCCCAAATATTTCCCAGCATGGTCTTAAAACCAGCTAAGCCCAATAACCTTCTCAAGCACCATCCTAAATTACATCCTAAATCAAATCCACTGCCCTGCAGGCAGATGGGAAATAAATACTGACACCACTGGAAAGCACTTCCCACCCCACATCTCCAGGCTGCTTGGGCAAATAACTATCCCCACCTCAGAGCCCATCAGGCAGATGAGGGTTACCTCCATCTGACAGGATGCAGATGAAACCGGACAGTTTAAGTGGAAAAATAGTTTAGCCACATTTGATGGGAAGTGTGGGTGTTCCTGGGGAGACCAGTGGGTTTAAGGGCTTTCCTAAATGAGAGTCTAAATGGCTTTGCCCAGCGATAGTGGTTGGTGTTTCAGGTGAGCACCTGCACACCCTCCCGGAGGAAGAGCCTCCACTTCCAACCTGACCCTGCCTCCTCCCAAGGCAAGCTGAGCTAGGGGACATGGTGGCCTCAGCTCTAGACTGAACAGCTACAAGCACTGGCTTTCCTGCTGGGCCCCTCTGCTCTCTTCACAGAAGAAGAAAAAGGAGCAACAGGAACATACCTTGGTGAGCTCCTGAGCATTGGCCAGGTTGTCCACTGCAATGGCCAAGAACACATTCAGCAGAGTATCTGCGAGCAGCTAAGGATGCACAAGCCTTGTGTTAAGGACATGCGTGTCTATAGCCACCAATTGAGGGTGGCCCTGATGGCTCCTCACCATCTCATTGAGGAGCAGCCAAAGGTTCAAACTCCTCACCCACCCCATGTATACAGTCCCCAGTGCACCTCCAGACAGCTCCTTCTCCGTGTTTGGGATATCCAGGGCTGCTGCACTGGGTCTCCCTCAATTGGAAGAGAAGAAGCAGTGGGTGGGGAGGTGGATGCCCCCAGAGAAGGTATTGAGGTGGAGCTGTCCCAGCAAAAGCACACCAGCCAGGTGGATACAGTTTCCAAACAAGGTGAGGACGATGAAATAGATGGAGGACCACATGCCAGAGCGAACACCTCCCTGGGAGCGGATGCCGTTGTACATCACCTCATTCCAGTCCTCACCCGTCAGGATCTGCAGGAAAACAAGCCAGCAGCTCTGTCACCCACACCTCTCCATTGTCTGGACGGCCCCCTTAATCTATCCCACCAACCCACAGGAGAGGAGTGCAGAGACCCCATGCAGTGAGAGAGAAGATGCTGGTTTATGTCTCCTCAACATAGTTTTGAAACTCTTCCACCTTACATAATGGAGGTGGAAGTGCTTCCATCTCCTGCCACCTTCTTTACTGAGAGAGGAGGGAGGAAGCAAGTTATGTCCTAACAGCTGATGGAGGGGAACACGTTTGGAATAAAGAGCCCCCTTCCAGCTGGTGGGGAGTGAGTCCCAAGTCTGTTTGGGTGCATAGCCCTGCGGCCCAGCTCCTACCTGGAACACTGTCATGATGGCTGCAGGGAAAGTGTCAAAGTTGGCTGATGGCGTCCCATCAATGAAGTTAAACCTGGAGGTGGAATCAGGAGAACATAAATGGGCTGAAGTACCAAGGTAATCAAAACACTGACTTGCTGTGCTATCAGCCAGCTCATGCTTAGGAGGATCTTTCCCCACCCTAAGGAAGGTCTTCTGAGCATCTGGTGCCAGAACCCAAAAGGTCTCCTGGCCAGAAGGACCCATACAGCATTGAGACCCTCCCCAAGGAGGAACTTTTGTATGGGGGAAGTACCACTGTTACCAACAGGCTGAGGGGCAAGGCTACAGTCTTCCTAGGCACCTAAGAGGGTGTCATCACTTGGAATTAACACCATGAAATTCCTTTTCCCCAGACTTGAAACAACCTACCTGCCTCCAAAGAGTTGCATCCCCAGCAGGGCAAAGACTACAATGAAGAGGAAGAGGAGGAAGAGCAGGCTGATGATAGACTTCATGGAGCTCATCAGTGAGACCACCAAATTCCTCAAGGATGCCCAGTACCTAGGAAACAAAGACAGTGATGGAGTACTCAGAGTGATGTCAACAGGAGAGCAGGAGCAACTGGATCTGGGCTGCAGCCAGAGTCTGAGATGAAGGCTGACTGGTGTCAACAGTTGGTACCTACTTAGTTATTTTAAATATTCGCAGGAGACGAAGGGCTCGTAGGACACTGATGCCAAAAGAGGTTCCTGGTCTGAAGATAGCCCAAACCACTTCAAAGATGCTTCCCACCGTGACCTGAGAAGCAAACACAGTCATGAGTCAAAGACAGGCTGAGGATGGGCTGTTGTAGGAAGCCTTCATGTGCCTGAAGAGGGGGTACCCACTACCCTGCCCAAGAGCCGGTGTTGGTCTGGCACAGGCAGGCTGTCCTGGCAGAAAGTTCTTCTCACCCTTGGTGCACTGCACCGCAGACACCTGCCAAGCATCGGCCCTCAACACCCACAGCATCTCTGGAGCCGCTTACCCCACAGTCAAAGCAGTTGAAGGAAGAATGGAAGTAAAGGCGCGGCCCCATCCCATACATCTTTAAGGACATCTCCAGGAGGAAGAGCCCGAGAAACAGGAACTCTGCATAGTCTGAAAGAGAAAACCCAGATGCTCTACCCTCAGGGCACTGAGCCATGAGGAGCATCCTGCATGCATCCACCCACAGCCTACATGGCACATCAGAGACGTGGACAAGTTGAGAACCACGCTGCTTCCCTCAGCTCTCTCAGGCCACAGGATATGGGATGAAGGAAGTTTGTCCGAGGTGTCATCAACTGTACATCACAGAGCACCAACCCCATGAGTTAATCTTTCAGGGTAGGTGTACTGCTGTCCCAGGGGTTTGAGAAGACCAGAGACGGCTGGCATGGAGCAAAGCAGCTCTTTAGCATTATACAGTGGTGGCTGGGATGTCTGGGAAGACATTAACCACATGACACTGTAAGGGGATATTAGCAACCTGGATTTAAATCACTGCACAGCTGGAACTTGGCCAGGGTGACTGAGCCAAGCAGCCAAGAGCCAGTGAAAAGCATCTTCAGCTACCTCACGAACCTCAGCAGGCAACAGTCTGGCTCTTTACCTTGTCCAAAGATGCTTCTCACCACGACCAGCTGCCATACCACACTGTGGCATGCTGGGATCCTGGCAGGCCTGAGCAGGTTAATGCAAATTTGGGCAGACCCAATGCTTGACATGGACATTTTCAAGGTGAGTAAGAATAATACAGTTGAGAAGACAGCCCTGACCCTGCTGCAGCAGCTCTGGAGTAACACGCTGCTGCCGTGGGGTTGACCATGCCACTCCTCAATTAACACTGCTCTAGAATTGACTTGGATGTACTGACCCCAACACCTGACCTTGTACTACAGCCCACAGAGGTCTGGGACATGCTCCAGTAACTGGTTTCAAGCTTGCTATCTCCATGCTATGCTCTGCACCAAAGCTTTAACCAGGGGATTCTCCCACCACCAGTCCCATCCCTGCAAACTCACTCCTTTCCAGCAATTGCTTGTGGGCATTCAAAGGTGGACATCCAGCAAGCTTTTCATCACTACTGTTCACAATTTTAGGATAAACCCAACTGAGAGCTGCAGTCTATTTCTCCCTCTTGGCAAACACATCAGACCTGGAGGGCATGGGGCCAGTAAGACTCCTCTATGTTTGCCCATAGGGCTGAGACAACCATCAGTGGCCATGGGGCCAAGGTGAATTAACTGGTTGTAGACAGTCCTTTTCTTTAAATCAACAGTGAACATAACTCAGGTGATCCCCCACCCTGCTCCACATCAGCCTGACTTTGGTGGGATTCATCCCCGTGTGCCCAGGGGCAAGGAACAAGGGCGCGCTGCTGCAACCTCTGGTCTCTGGAGATAAGAAGGTTGCTGGAGGTTTTTGCCTGCCCATGCAGTGTTCACACACCTACACAAAGCCCAGGGACTCACAGAGGAAGTGGGTGAGCCAGGCTGGCTGGTTGTGATGGACGATGGCCACACAGGCAGTGTTGAGAGCCACCAGGCTCAGGACAATCCAGTAGAAGACCTGGGATTTCACCATGTGGCGAACGGAGATGCGCAGGAGTCGCTCCTTGTGCCGTAAGTAGGAGGCACTATCCATTCTGGCACCTTTGAGGCCAGAGTGACTCAAGGGGTTACCTATGGGAAAAGAGGGGGAGAAGGAGTTGGGTGCTCCAGTCAAGGAGAGAGGAGCTGGGTGCTCCAGCCTCCTCCGCAACATAGGATGGGACAGACAGCTCACACACACTGCTCTTATGGGACACAACTTATCCAGACAGCTTTTATGTGGCACAAGGTCTGCCCCTTTGCTACCAGACAAGCAGGAGTGGCTGATCTGTGATGATGTCCATGTGATGGGTGCAGCCCTTGCAACTCAGCAAGATAGCCGATGTTTTGGGGAAGCAAGCTCCAAACTGCACTGACCCAAGGTTGGATGAAGAGGTCTTCTCTGTGCCAGCCTCCGCTCGCCCACGGAGGAGATATCGACGCAGTGCTCGTCGCTGGAGTCACGGTTCATGGCATCCGTCCGGTTCCTTTTGATAGTGGCTCTCCTGAGCACTGGGAAGGGAAGGGGAAGAGGTGTCAGTGGCCCAACTCTGCCAGGGGCCAGCTTGTTAGACCAGGACCTGGTGATCAGTACTTGGCTAACTCAGGTCTCGTAATGGGCTGGGGATACACAGTCCAGAGCTGCCTTGCGTGGGATCAGACACCTCCTGGCCTCCACGCTCTCTCAGGGATTTTGCTGTCAATTGACCTTCCCGCATCCCCCTCTCAGGCTGCAGATCCCACCAGGGCATCCCCAGACCTCCCACCACAGCTGGAGGGTTTCAAGCTCCATCTGCAGGCAGATATATTTTTAGGCAGGGCATCGCTTGTCTTACCTTCTAAGGCTGAGGTCCCAGAATTCTTGTTCTCTTCAGCCAGCATGACTTCCTCTATGCAAAACACACAGTTCAGCATCAGGAGACAAGACACCACTGGCTGAGCAGATCACACCTCGCTGTCTTGTACCTGAGCACTCTGCCCACCCTCGAGGTGGGGTGCTCCAAGCTGCAAACTCTTCTCAAGTATTGGCTAAGTGTCCAGAAGCAAATTTTGGTGGGTGGCAAGTGGGACCCACCACACATTCCATCAGCAAGAAAATTTACTTCTAATCAATCTTTCTTTCTCCACTGTAATTAACCCCACTAAAGAAGGGAACATTGCAGGTAGGTCTGAGGCCCAGCCTCCCAGTCCAGGACTGAAGCTGAGGTCTGCAGCTCAGGCCTCATTCTAAGCTACCACCTTGTTTCAAGCCCAAGCACCAGATGAAAGCTCAAGTCTTCCCTTTCTGGAGCTGAATGCACTGAGCTGATCCCCAGAAGGGGCAAATAAGGACACGGGCTGTGGCAACATGGGGACAAGCACCCCCAGGCTGTCCCACCTGGCTGGGTGTATAAGGATGCCTGGAAACCTCCATCATCCCCAGCCCTCGCCCAGGTCCAGGTGGGAGCCTTGAGCCAGAACCAGCGAGCACATCCCCTCCAGACTGCTCCAGGAACAGGTTTAGCTGGAAAACCACTGCTCCCTGCTTTACTGTCCCCCTGACTACCACTGCAGGAGACTCCAGCAAACATCAAGAGAAAGGAAACCATGGCAAAGCTCGCAGCTGTGGTGCTTGCAGCCTCCCCTGAAGATGCAATATGCCTCATGTTCAAAATATGACAGCTTCACAACCCCCAGAACGTGATGTTTCATTAGCCATTGGTGATGCCTTTGCTCTCTGCCTGGCTGGAGAGCTGCTGGAGCATCTGGCACCACACCAACCTGTGCACCCAAGGCTCCCATGCGAGCAGCAGGGCAACTCTGGGAAACTTTATGTTTGCCCTGCAAGATGCCCAGGGATCTCTTCCCATCCCCACCATTCTGCATGACCAGCAGCCTGCCACTCCTGTTGCCCCACCATCAGAACCCCGCCTGGCCCTCCAGCCTTTACCCGCTTTGTCTATCCAGGCCCGGTAACCATTGAGCTCCCGCTCGATCTGCTGCTGGCGCCGCAGCTTCATGAAGGCTCGTCGGTTCTCCACTCGCTCACGCTCTTTGGCAAACTCCCTGGGGAAGGACAGAGGGGCTCAGTGAGAGCATGGCTGAGGGGGCAGCGGGGGGCTGTGGGCACCACAGGGCCCGGAGGCGAGGCAGGCACCAAGGGTGAGTGTGAGCCAGGGGCTGCTGGAGCACATTGGGGCAATGGCAGCCAAAGCATGGATAAGGGATGGGTGAGCAATCAGAGAGAAGAGGCTTCTCTGCAGAAGGAAAGGCACCGATGCACATGAGCAAGCCCCCTGCCCAGCTGCTGAGCCTTGTGTGCCCTGGCTGGGAGCTGCCACCGCCTGGGGAGGACGTTCCCAGCTCCACATGGCTCCAGAACCAGCCTAACTGCTGTGTGTCCCTACTGGGAACAAAAACCAGGCACCAGGAGGAGGCAGCAAGGGGATGGAGGAAGAGAGGTCCCATCTCCTGCCTTCATCATCTCCTCCTCTGAACCCTTCCTCTTTCCAGCCTCTCCCTGGCAGGATATGCTGGGGCTTGAGACATCCTTGTTACCCTTCTCTGGACTTCAGCATCTCCCCATCCAGGCACCATGACCAGTCCAGAGCAGAACAATGGCTTGTCACTGCGTCAGGGAGGGGTGGAAAGGGCATGTCAAACATTAAGCAACGCTGGGCAGAGCTAATGCCGCCCACACTGCTCCCATGGCCTCTGACACGTGTGGGGCAAAGACGTGCGAGCACCCGGGTGCTCACATGTGCTCCTGGGCACCATGATAAACAGGCTGCTCAGCACACCGACAGCCCAGCCCAGAGCAGGGCAGAGACACCCACAGGCACCTTCTCACGTGCCGTTACACTGCAAGACGACGCTGGTGAGAAGGGGTTGGCTTCCTGGTACACATACACAGGAGGCCCGCAGATGCCCCCCTCCGAAGGGCAGGGGTTTTCACCCACCCTAGATGGAGGAGCACCTGAAACCTTAAGCATGTATGCAAAAGCCATCACACACACACACACACACACACACACACACACAGAAATGGAAAAATTTGGCAGGAAACACATGGGCGGCAATGTAGCCAACCTCTCACCCACACCTTGAGTTACACGTGAGAGAATATGTCCCGACGTACTTCCAGTGGGTCCCACACCTCACACACCTGAGGCATCTCAATCCACATATTAAACCTCTACTGACCACAACACTTGCACTCAAGGAGCATCCCTCACACCAGACATCCCACCAGAACACCCTTCCTTCCTCACAATAACATCAGGGTAGACACGGTGTGCTGGCTGCAGCTAACTGCCCCGTCCCCAAGCCCCAGCTATGCAGAAGAGCCTGGCCTGTGCCCTCAACCCCATCCCAGTCCCAGGCTGCTCAAGGGAAACCACAGAATCACAGACTGCCCTGGGTCAGAAGGGACCCCAAGGATCACAGAGTTTCAACCCCCCTGCCACAGGCAGGGCCACCAACCTCCAGGCCTGGATCTACACAAGGTTGCCCAGGGTTCCATCCAACCTGGCCTTGAACACCCATAGCGATGGGGCACCCACCTCCTCTCTGGGCAGCGCCTTCCAGCCCCTCACCACTCTCTATGTAAAGAACTTCCCTTAATAGCTCATCTAACCCTTCCCTCCTTCAGCTTCACTCCATCCCCCTTATCCTGCCAGTGTCTGCCCTTTAGAAAAGCTGATTGCCCTCCTGTGTTTCTGCTCCCTTCAGGGACTAGAAAGCTGTGATGAGGTCCCCCTGTGATTGCAAAGAACAAATGGCAACGTTCTCTCTGTGAGACAAATGTCTGACTCTCCCCAGAGATCAGCAGCAATCTCCAGCCTCATATATATATATGTGTATTTTCAAAAGAACTGAAAGAATTGGTCTGTCTGCTGTAGAGAGAGTTCAAGTGCATTACCCCAGCTGAGCTATTACACCCTTAATGCTGTGTGGGCTTTCGCATGTGTGTGTGTGTGTCTGTGTGAAAAGCCCTGAATGTTCCCTGCATCTCTTGTTTAAGATCCCCAGACAATTCAAGTGTTTTTAATTCCACCCCAGGAAGGTGAAGTTTCCTGCCGCTCTGGTATTAAGCATCAAATGACTCTCCTGCTCCATCACTGGGCTTTCAGAGTGAAATGAGACTTTCTTCCTAGGGCAGAGAAGGGGGAGAGAACAAAAGGCAAGGAAGAGAAAAGCAGCCTAAGTGAAGGGAAGGAGGGCGGGAGGAGATGGGAGAGAATGAAGGACCTCCCACAGCCCACAGCAAAATGCACTCTCAATTTTGGGCATGCCATGCCAAAATCCCTCCTTACTCTAGCTGGAGGAAAGGCAGGACCATTTTGGCTGTGCCATCATCCCCCACCGGCCTTTGCTCGTTAGAAAATTCAGGATGTCAAGAAATGAGAAGATGCCTTTTGCAGCCAGAGCGAGCAGGAGAGTTGCCACTCTCCATCTGGTTTGGTCCACTGGCCCACAGGCCATAACCCCACACCAGCCAGCTCCTTGGCAGAAGTTTTGCAAGCCAGAACCTGCAGATATATTCTGCAACCAGGACCACCTGGAAGCCTTCACCTGATTTACACCAGCTGGGACTCTGGCCCCTCTTTGCTTCCTCCTGCTTGCCCATCCCTCTGTCTTCCAGCTCCTCCGCTGCTGAGGTCAGTGTCTCATCTCACTGCACGGCAAGAGAAGCCACCATCGAGGCTTCTTCTCTGGAGACATTCAAGCCCCATCTGGACACCTCCCTGTGCAACCTGTCCTAGGGACCCTGCTTTGGCAAGGAGGTGTTGGACCTGATGATCTCTGGAGCTCCCTTTCAACCCCTACAATCCTGTGAATCATCATGCGTCCATGGTGAAACCCAGCCAGAAGGACCAGGAGAGCCTCAAAACACCTTTTCCTGAGAGGATGGACAAGGAGCATCTTTTCCAGTGCCCCCCATGATCAAGCACTGTTTCCCCCTCCCCAACTCTTTGCTGGCAGAGCCCTGGTTTGCAAGAAACCAGTGCCACACGCATCTGGGGACAAGGTCTGTGCAGCTGCAGCAGTGTCTCTGAGGGAGACACTTCCCACACGCTTGCTCCCTAATGGAGCTTAATTGCTTTTGTCCATTAGGAGGAGGAAGGGGTGGCTGAGAGGGGAGGGAGGGGGGGAGAAAAAACAAAAGTTAAGCTCAACTTAATGAATTATTACATTTCATAGAGACACGTTACTGAGCAGGGCAGCAGCGGGGGCTGGTGACATCTGAGAGTGGGTAGGCGATGCTGACAGATCAAGGATTGCTCAGAGCCAATTTGCAGCAGCGGGTAGAGATAATACTGTATGTGAGTGAGAACAGGGCCAGCGACGGTGACTGACAGCCGCTTGGGAAGGCTCCAAGTTGCAGGCAGGGCGGCACTGCCTTGTTGAGGGAGCCGGGCACCTGCCTCCCATTGAAGGGTTCTGCTCCCCAGAGCGTTCAGGTTACAGCACCAGGAATAGCCCAATTTTGCCCTGCAAAGAGCACAGGACTGTGCTGCCCCCATGGGATTCCCTGTGAGGGGGCTCAGAGGACTCCAGCAGATAGCACAGTCCCCACTGGCAACACTTCTGCTTGTCCACCTGGGTGTCCCGGCCCCAAATCCCAGTGCCTCCAGCACAAAAACATCCACCCACAGCAGCCAAACTCCACTCATGTGCAACTGCAGCTCTTCCACGTCCAGCCTTGTAAAGCCGAAGAGATGCAGTGAGCAATGAAGGAAGGTCATGGTGGGAGCTGGGGAGCAGTGTGCCATCTGTTCTCCTGCACACAAGGGCACCATCCGTCCGCACGCCGTGCCCAGCCTGCCGGGGCAATTGGAGCACAGATGGTTCGCTCCTCCTCTGCCTCCAAATTCAGCCTTGGCATTCCTCTCACACAGCCCAAGAGCATCTCTGCCTGGCAGGAGACCCCAGGGGACACCGGCATGCTCAGCCACCTTCCTCCGCCAGTCCTGCACCCTCACTCATACCCAGGCAGCGATGCTTTTACTATGCCGTTGTGCTCTGCTCAAAGGACTGGAGAGCCCAGGTCCGGTTTTAATGGGAGAACCAGCCATGTGGAAGCACCCAGCTTGAAAATAGGCCTCCTTCTTTGTAACAAAACAAGCAAAGAAATGAAACACAAAAAAAGCCCAACCACAAGAAAACCAACAACCAAAAACCAGTTAAGAAAAAAGAATAATAATAAAAATCACAGATGCTGCAACCCACTTTTCTCCTTTTTGGAGCTTCTTTGAGTCTACAGTGGCTATACAGCACTGCTCACATCAACATTGTGGCTTCCATGCTTTGAAACAACAAGCCAACCATCTTCAAACCCACAAATTCATCACCTTTTGCCACTGTTAAAGATGCCTCCAACAAACCAGTTACCGACCAGGTTTTAAAATTATATGGGGGCAGTGCAAAGGATGGGGTGGGAAGAGGAGGAATACTAGATTATGTGCTGAGGATGATGCAGCAGTACTGTACTGCTGTTGAAAAACCACATGTAACAAGGTGTACAATAAGGAACCGTACAACAAGGAACATCATCTGTAAGGCATCAGGTAACACTGCTGCTCTCCTCAGCACTCATGAGGTCTCAGTTCATGGCTCCAATTGTGAACTTTGTGCACTGCAATTTGAAGAGAAACCCACCTTGGAACTCCAGGAGGGTGTCTGGGAAGGTTACGGGACAGACCTGACAACAGACGGCTTGGAAAACACTGATGAGACAGTTGCAAACCAGGGGGGATCAGATGGTATTTACCCAAGAGGTGTAAAGGAACTAAAGCACGCGTGTTGAACTAACTGTGCAGTCTGTAACCTGGTGCTTCAGCTTAAACAGCCGGTGGCAAGCAGGCACAGCAGAACTGTCACCGCAGACCAGGTTTTCTGCACTGAACCGACAGCAATGGCTAGAGCAGGGAGTCCACAAGGTACAAAACACCTCAGTGGAGGGAGGATGTGCTTTCTAGGTCTGCTTTGAAGGAGGCAACAAGATTTTTTGGATAAAGGTGCTTTCCAGAAGTCAGAGAAGATTCAGAGTTGGGCTGGGCAGGGTTCTGAGCACCCTGATCTAGTTGAAGATGTCCCTGTTCATTGTAGGGAAGTTGGAATAGATGACCTTTAACGATGCCTTCCAACCCAAACCTATTCAATGGTTCTATCATCCCTTGTCAAAGCTGGATTGCCTCAAGAAAGTCTTCCCATGAAGCACCAACTGGCGAAAAGAATAAAAAAAAAACCAAACCCAGGGAGAACAGGGACATCCCATTTCTTGTATTCCCTTTTAGTGGCAGCCCTTAGCTTTTGATCATCCCCGTGTAGCTGGGCGAGAGTTATGCGCTCGCCACGTTGTGACGAAGCCACAGCGAGAAACGGAGCTCACAGCTGAGGATGCTAAAAGGGAGCACGTTTATAGAGTGCTGGCAGATGCACGAGTTGGGGGATGAAAAGCTGACAAGCTGTTGGCGACATCGAATGGTAAAATGGGAAAGAGCTGGGAGATACCAGCCCTGAGATTACCCGTTACATCACTGTCCCATTTAAGAAGGGGCAGATGCTGATGGCTATCTCCTACCTTGGGGAAAGCTCATGGTTTAAATCAGATTTTTTTATAGGTACTCGCTGATGTCTCTCACTTCTACCAGGTTGTAAAAGGGGCTTGGATTAGACAGGATTGATCCTGAGCAGCAGGAACAATTCAGAAAGACCTCGTCATGCTAGCGTGTGTTGACACCCCACGCTAAAAGGAGAAGCGAACAAAAATAGAGACAAAAGGGAAAGGCAGTGACAGCATGAAGATGCGGGGAGGAGAAGGCAGCCCAAATGGGAAACTGTCTCCACAAGTGAGGAGAAGGCAGAGGGGCTCCAGATGAGGAGCCACCAGAAACAAAGTCAAGACTCCCAGCACTAAACAGCTCCTCTCGTAAGCCAGTCCCTCAAAGAGATACGGACCATCATGGCTCCATGTAGGGCCCAAAGCATCAGGGACAGGGTCACTGTTGGCCAGCTGTGTAATGGCATCTCCTGGGTCCGGGCTTTGGACAACTTTGAAGATGAAGTTTAAGAATTTGACTAACTATGATTTGATGGAGAGCAGCAGTGGAGACACTGAAATGACTCAAAGCAGTGAGAAACACAAGAGAACTCGGACTTTGCATCTGCTGATGGAGAACACAGCCCACTGAACAGCAAGGACTTTAAATACTTCCCTTCTCTCCAGTAAGCCCGTTTCTTGTCTACAATTAAGCTTCTGTCAATAGGCTCTGATTCATCCGAAAGCAGGTTCACCCATCGCTTGGGAACATAGTTGGGCATCAGCTGTACCTCGCTGCAGAGCCTGTCCTTCAGCAACAGACCCCAGCAGAAATGCTCAGTCCAGCCTCTGCACTTTGGGGTGGGACCAGCCCCTCTCCACACACGCTCTCCAAGAACACATAGCACTCCATGATCACAGCAAGAAGAGCGCACACGGATGCTTGCTTTGTGCTCAGCTCAACCCTGCTGTGACCTTTGAACAAATAAGTAAATAAATATTTCTCTAGGCACTTGGGTTGGGCTTCAAGCAGCTAAGAGTTTGGAGAGCTTATTGCTTTGAAGCAGAGACAAACAAACGGCAGAGAGGACAAATATCGCTGGGAAAAAGGGAGCCGCTGGCATTGCCGTTGTAGGGTCTTCACTTCAGAAGACCCTGTGTCAAGGTTCTCTGCATTGTACTCTCACAAACCAGGCTCACTTTCCCTGCTGAAATTAATTCAGATTCTGATACAAATTATACCAGAAGACATTTAAAGCAAGTTAAATAAGGTTGTAAAAAGTTCTTGTCCTTTACATTAGTATACAAATAATATAGAGTAACTCAGAAAACGCAGCAACTTCACAAGAGAGAGGAAAGAGAAATAAGGAAGCAATAGGAAAGAAACAGAAGATTTCTTTGCTCTGCAAAATACCTCACTTGCATCCTGGTTCCACCAGCTATACACCTTTTTTGAAAACTGGCCTCAAAGCTAATGAACTTTAGTCACCTAAGTACTTGAAAAGTTATTTCCCTATATAGTAATGCCTTACTACGGTACAGCCTACTAAAGTGGACACAGGCATAGTCATCAAGACAGCTCTCCTAATGAAGCAGTGCTGGCTAAGCACCAGAGAAGCACTGTCTGAGAAACTGGTTTAATGTATAGCATGCTGGGACACCATCTCAGTGTCTTCTGATTTTTCCGGGGGTAACAATGCTGAGGTTTGCACCTCGGTCCCCACCACTCAGAGAAGTCTGGTGTGACATCGCAAACAAGAAAGGCAGCCAACCTGTGCCACAAGAAAGTGACAGCAAGGTCTGGGTGGAGGGTCTGGTGGCAAGAGGCAGAGGTGGAAGCTCTGGGGTTTGTTTTACTCTTATCAGGCAGGGCTGGTACGAGCAGAGCAGCTTTGCTGCTTCAAGAGCCCCGGGCTTTGTTCGCCATCACTCCCACTGGCTCACGCAGCGCTGGGGAAATGTCACTCCTCCCCTTCCCTCCTACGCTCCAGTTTTTATCCTCGGTTAAGTGGAGAACAGTTTTATAGTCCCCTTTCGCGAGCGAGATCGATCTGCAGATGAAAGGTGGACAGCCAGTGCCACAGGTGTGTTACAGAATGGGGGAAAAACACCCCAAATCACCAGTTTTCAACATTTCATCACGTTAACTTCCCAGGAACCTCCAAGCACTCTAATCGACACCTTCGACACACAAATCCAATGAAGTCAGAACCAACCATCAAGCACAAACCCCACAACACCAACTGCTAGATACAACGCCCTGCTGCTGCAAAACAAACAGCCAGCCACCTGCGACGTACAAAGAGCTGATAACACTGTGTGATTCGTTTGGGGCATCCCCTCTGCTTCACCCAACCGGAGCACCCAGCATCCCCCCCTTGCAAGGATGGAGTTTGTCATGGAGGAAACCGGGCATCTCCAAAGCTGCCTGCCAAGTCAAAGAGCTTCAAGTCATGGCCATGCAACAGAAATTACGACGCTCTGGAACAAACCAACTCCAAAAGCAATCTGTAAGCAAGAACTATCTGCTGAGTGGTTGTGTCGAGAGGGTCAAGGCCGGACCTTTTCACCCATGGTCCTTGGTCAACAGGCAGTCCGTAAAGCGGATCTGCACAGAAGCACAAGCAAGAGCCAATCTGAAGCAGTTGAGACACGCTGGGAAGTAATTAGTGAAGACAAATCAAGGGAGGAAAGTCACCTAGTCGTCTCTTGTTTCCTTCTTTTTTTTAAATCCTGCCTGTCCAACTGTAAGAGGAGTCACTGTTTCCTGTAACACTGGGGGACGTGGCACACGATGCACACGCGTCTCTTGTCAGGCAGCTTGTTTGCAAAGGGCTTGGAGGCCCTCCGCAGCAAGGTGGTACGGCAGAGCGAGGCAGAGAGGACCTCATTGAATATGGATACCCACCTGTACGCTGAATATAGATTAAGATCTCAAAGGCTCCTTTGCTTCACTCATGTTCAAATACCATGTCGGTGACACAAGAGCTTCCTCAGAACAAAGTGATAAGCGTGGCCGTTTCTTGCCAAACACAATGTGCATCCCATGATGGTGCTGGAGGACCCAGTGGGAGGCATCACAGCCCACCCGTCATTACACCCACACCTCCATTCAAAAGCAGTTCCGACTAACAAAACCCTAAATGTGCTACAGACATTTTTACACCTCATCCTATGCCACCACCATTAAAGGAAAAACAAACCGAACCCTGATGCTTCCACGCTTTCATGCATCCGATGAAATACATCTCAGGGATGTTGGCATCTCACTGTCAACTCACAATCTCCCCACAAGCCTTCCTGCGTTACGGCGACGGGTCTCCCTCCTTTCCCCTCCACAAACCACCTACCTCCAAGACATTAATCCTCTTCCTGGTGTTTTTGGCCTAAAACCAGCTGATCCAGCTCAACCACACAAAGCCCAGGTTTTGAGTAGAGCCAGCCCCAAAACCAAACCAAACCCTTGTCTCCATTGAAAATGTACGCTTCTTCCTTCAATGCCCTTATTATTAATTGCTCTAAAACTTAATTTTATTCATCGTTTGTTATGCCTCAAAATTGGATGGGAGAAAAATTCAAATTAAGTGAAGTGAAAAGATTTCAGAGATGGTACAGAAGGCTCCTGAAGGAGCTGAAGAAAACTCTCTGGAGACTGGGAACACAGCACTAACCCAACCTGAAAGAAAGAAGATCTTAAGACAAAGAAATCTTGCCAAATTGATCCTTTAATTATAACATTAGTCGTTTCTTTCAAAGGCTTAGTGCGAGAGCTGGGGGTGGGGGGCAGAAAAGACTTAAAGGGAGAAAAGACTTAACATCACCAGGATGAGTGGAAGCAATTAGGAGGATTTAAATTACTCTCTTGTTTGGTATGAGGCAGATGGATTTCATTTTTCTCGCCACTGTGTTCAACTCCTTGCTCTGTCATCAGTTTCCAGAGGTCCTCTCCTCCACAGACCCGACGATCCAGCCTTCCCAGACCTGAGGATCCAGCCTTCCCGGGTCAGGCAGCATCCTTTTCTGCCCCACACCCGCTCAGCTACCGCTGCCAACTGCGAACACTGATAGCTATTGTGGTTTTGTCACCCTGGAAAGGGGCTGGAAGAACGACACTGGATATGGGAAAGGAGTCTACCAGACCCCTAGAGCTGCAACGAATGGAGGAAGGGGATCACAAACCAAATTTTCTCTTCAAGGGATGGGGAAAGGGAGATGGGAAAGAGTCAAAACACAGCCTGTCTGGTCTCAGGAACTCCGTAACAGTCCCTGACGTTATTCTTCCAAGCATAGCTTATTTTTAAGCTTTACCCTTTCATCTTCTTGCTCCCAGTGACAAGCTAGCCAGAAGACCCCTCATCATCAGGAGTGGTAAAACAGGCAGGACGCCTGCAGAGGCTTGGACAGGGCCAGCGGTGAGCTCTTGTCATTACTGCGATGGCGTTACCGCTGCTGTGACACCACATGCGCCGCAAGCAGCACGCATCCCCCAGCAGGGCTCTAGCTGGGTCTGTGCCACTCTGGGGACGCAGTACGAACACGCAGATCCAAACTGTTTTATTCAAGAAACAGCCAAGGCAAATCAAACCAACCCAAGGCAACCGCTTTCCCGACAAAGGGAGAGCAGGCCTTTCCAAACCTCCAGCACAGAGGCACGTGCAACTTCTGGATCCCCTAACTCAGAGCTGACCCACCATCAGCCATGGGGCAGGAGCAGGTCCCATCCACCCCTGCTACCCATCCCACGGCAGAGATGGCTGCAGCATCCAATCCTCTCTCCGCAGACCAGCGGTTGCCCCTGGGAAGAGGCACAGAGCCACAGTGCATCCTGCCCCACCGCAGCAGGGTGGCTGGATGACACCAGCAAGCCACGCTCAGTGAGAGTCTCAGCATCTTCCCAGCTCCCAAATCTGCTGGCTGCCACGTGGCAGAAAACAGGGCACTGCAGCTGACGCTCCATCCTCGATCGCTCCCACTGACTCTCTTCTGCCAGGATTATTTTGGTAGCTTGTGCAGCTTTAAAAGCTGAGCAGTCACATCTCCTTGGGCTTCATACCTGCTTCACAAGAAGAAACAGGGCCAATTTTTTTTTAGTTTTGGGGTTTTTTTCCCCCTTTCCTTCTTTCACTTAGAATTCATTGATCTATAATGGCACCCATAGAGTGGGGGGAAGTTAATAGACACAGTAATAAATGCCAAAACCCCAAAAGAACTGGATCTCCACAAACCCCTACCCTGGAGCGACTCCATCTCCTCTTAATAGCGTTGCACGCCGTTCCAGTGCATGTGTGCCTGTTCGTATTTAGAGAGAAAAATCGAGGAGCCTCTTGGTATGATAGAAATAATTTCTTTTCCTCTCCCACATACTTTGTGCTTAGGAGCAGATGGATCCAGGCTGTTTACATCACGGAGGTCATGCCTCAGCTTAACAGTTGGGGAACCGACTGTTGGGAGAGATGCGCATCACAACCAGAAGACTGCTAAATCTGGGCTCCAGCAAGCTTCTAATGGTGGCAAGTTAAACATACAAATGTCCTTCTGCAGCCTCTTTGCATTCAGGACCCGCCTCGGGCGTTTGGTTGCTTCCCCCATGGAGAGCCTCTGCCGAGAGGAGAGCTGAGAGGCAGCTCTGCAGCCTCTGCAGCCGCTTGTGAGCGTGAACTTGGAGAAGGAGGCTGGAAATCCCGAGCGGACCTTGTTATCCACCGGTGCAGATGGTGCAGTCTGCAAGCAGCGCGTGTCCAGGTTTCTGCAAGCGGTCTACCAGGAATTGCTGCTCACCGCTCCACCCCTGCTAACGGAGCAGCCCTGGTTTCAGCGAGGTGAGCAGGCTGCGTGCCTCCCCCCGAAGCAGTGCTGCAACACCAGGGAAAGGTTTCCTTCACCAGCAGGTGTTTTCCACGGAGCTCATCCCCAACGTGACCTTCTCCTCCCAGCTCAGTCCAGGGGGATGCTGCCAGACCTCACTTGCTCACCCAGCTTTGAGGCTTGGGGGGGACTGGAAAGTCACCCTTCCCCTCCCGCAGCAGAGCCAAGCGCTCTCATCCAGAGAACTGTTAAAAACAAAAAAACTAAGCAAGGAAAGCCAGGAGTGAAACGCTCATTGTTGCACTCAAGGACACGTGTTGTTTGCGCGCAGAAGAACCTTCTCCCGCCTCGCATCCCTCCATTCCATGACTCCAGCACCAGCTTCAGCAAGAGGATGCTTCTCCACCACTGAGCTCTTGAATCCACTGAGTCACCAAGGATGGCTGTGGCCAGGCAGGAGAGAACATCAGGTGGCCTCGACATTGGGTGGCTTTGCCATGGAGTGGCAGAGCCCAGCTCACCGCCTCCGCTCACCTCGCTCAGCCCTCCGGGGAGCTGAGCAGTCACGCTTTTCCCTAGGTATCTGGCACGCCACGAGAGCATCTCCATTGCCAATTAGGCCACCCACCCACTTGCATCCTTCCCCAATACAAACCCTATTAGCAATAAACAAACAGTTGAAATGCCAGCCAGCGCCTGACAATTGCATCCAATTTGGCAGGCGCAGGAACAGCTGCCTCACACAGTCCCAGTGCGGGCAAGTACCAAGCATGGACCGGGGCAAGGACTGAGCATCCCACCAGCCAACCTGGGGTCCTCCTGCCAGTGGCTGGCTTGCAGGACAGAGCAGTGCCACCTTGCTGCATTCCCAGGCTGCTCTCGGCATCACACTGGCACTGAAAGCCTCAATGTCCACACACCATGCTACACTGGCATGATTCAAGGGGCTTTTCCAGCTGCCAAGCCCTAAGCTTCCTGACTTCCCTGCTCCGAGCTTTGGTAGAAAAGCTTCTACTTGATACTGATGCCCAATTGGACTTTGCTCAAATTCCCAAGCACAAGGGATGCAAAAGCCACCCAATGCTGCTTGGACATCACCACCCTCCATAAGAGCTCCCTCCCACCCTTCCTTCAGCCTGTCCCCAGAGCCTCTGGATTCAGTCAGACCCTGGAATGAGAGCTGAGGAAGTTCAACCCACCGAAAGGCCCTGAAGCCTAGCCTGCCACTCCAGAGGCGCTCCCGAAACCACCGTCATCACACCTGAACTCACAGGACACTTTGGGCAGTGACAGAGGTGCCCAGGGACAGTCTCCACATTAATCCTTGCATCTCAGAGCTATCCCACTGGCCAAACCACTGCTACAGTGGCTTTTTTTGGTCATGATGGACAATTAGGAAAAAATTTCTGCTGCCAGGCATGGAGTCTGTGCTGCCACCTGCAGCAAGGGCAGAGGGGCCCACTTTCCCCTCCCAGTGCAGGAGAGGGCACGATGTCCCCATGCACTAGCTCCTGCCAGCGGCTGAGGATGGGCTGATGCAACCGCAGTTTATTGTCATGGAGACAAGAAGCCTTTTTCTCTCCAAACCCAGCTTAATGGCTTGGACTAAAACCTCCTCTCTACTGGGAAGAGCAGAACAGGGACAGCTGCCAGGTCCCCGCATCCCTGACATGACCGTATGTGTCCCAGGCACCCCTACCCTCATCCCCCACAGCGCTGGGCACATCCTCCCGGCTACAGCCCACCCAGCACAGAACTGCCCTGCAGCACTGCCGCAAACCCACCACCACACTCCAGCATCCAGCAAACACTCACCCCGCTACAAACACATTTCCGTAAGACCCCCTGACATGTCCCCCCTGCCCCAGCAGGTCCCAAGCAGCCAAGAGATCAACCCTGACCATTTCTCACAGGTGACCAAACCACGAAATCTGCAGCAAGGTGAAACAACAAGAAGACATCTTCAAGGCTGCCCCTTTCCTGGCTCCCCAGGCAGGGAAGGAGCTAAGCACAGCTATGGAGCAATCCTTTGCTATGGAACAAGCAGGCATGGAGGGGGAACTAGCTACTGGGATTTTAGGGTGGGGTGGGGTGGGGACATGGCAGTACAGTACAACTTCAGGGCTTTGAGACACGCGACATGGCCCAGGTAGGAAGGATGACATCTCGCTTACCCCGACAGCACTCCCAGGACAAGGTTGAGGACAAAGAAGGATCCAATGATGATGAGGGGGATGAAGTACAGCCAGTTCCAGGTGGCTCCTAAGGCATCATTGGTCTGGAGGGGAAAGAAAAAACACAAATGTGTGACGTTACCTTCGACACCAGCACCCAGGGCTGAGGGAGGCGGCATTACCTACAGCGCCGTGGCGATTCTCCCTCTAGGCTGACTGCACCAGGCTCCTCGGAGGTGCAGGAGCTTGCCACCCAAAAAATCAGGGTGCTGAGGGCGTGAGGGCCACTCTGAGCATGCCTACCCCAGCAGCATCCCCCTCCCCAGCCCACCCAGCCAGGATAGCAGCAGCAGTGCCCAGCCAAGTGCAGCATAGGTTAAGAGGGAAAGATTTAGAAGGTGTCTTTGGGCCAGGGAAGCCAGAGGCTAAAGATGAGGCAGCCGGTGCTCATCCTCCCATGTGCAGTGGGAAAACAGGGAGGTGCAGGCAAGCCCCACACCTTCAGATGGGTGCTTTACTGACGGCATCATCACTGACACCTTGCAGGCAGCCTCCCAGCCCAAGATGTGCTGCCCCAAGCCTAAGGAGCTGAGAGGAACCTTAAGAGCTGGGCAGAGCCTGACAGCTAAACAGGTTGCAAGCCCTGCTCGATGCTTCCAGACATTTATTCACCAAGGCTTTTAATAAAGCATTGCCCCTCTGCACCTCACAGCCGCTCCCAAAGCCCCATTTGTCCTCCGGTGTCAGGCATGGTGCACACGATGCTGGGCTGGAGGGTGATGCGGCAGAACGTGACTGTCTGGGGGAGGTGGTATCAATCTTGTTGCAATGAAAGACTCTTTCTCTTTTCTCTGTCTTTCCCCACCCCCCCCCTCTCCCCATGCTAATTAAGCCCTCATCTTCGTCTGAGTCATTGGCACCACCTCTCCCGGTCAGCCAGTGCAGGAGCCAAGACAAGGCTCTGTAAGGGGAGAAGCACATCTCTGAGGGGCGGGGAGAGAAAGCCACCGCACTGTAGTCTTCCTCCAGTGCCCAAGGCGCCAGCAGGAACCTCAGCCGGGCATCCCCACCACCCTGAAACCCAGCCCAAGTTAGGAAGGGTGATGCCAATGCATCCTGCTGCAAGCACGGACCACAACACAGGGAGGGGATACCACAGGCAGAGACTCCAGGGGCAAGGAGCACCTGGCATTCAGCAGCAATAAGGATGTTGCGGAAAGACTCGCCACCTTCTTCCTCCAGCAGCAGGGAAACCAGACAACACAGGTCTTCTCAAGGTCCTGCACCTTTTGAGAGCCCCAGTCTACCACCAGACCCTTTCTTCAGGGCATGGGGAGGTGGGAATGATGTGTGGGAATCCCACAGAGCGAACACCGGTCACTGCTCTCCAGGCCCCCATGCTCTGCTCTAGCAGTGCCATTTGCCATGACATTAGTCTTCAAGGGATTGTACACCACTCAGCCCTGCCTGGGCTTCAGGTCCCTGCCAAGATGCCACCAGGCCAAGGTCCTTGGCAAGAGGAATGCAAAACGGATGAGCTCCTACAAGTGAACAAGACATTCTTCCCCAGGGCTGGGCCATCACCACCCTTTGGCCTTCTCCTCTCCAGCAACGCTCAACAGGAGATGGACGGGGTGACGGAGATGGGATGATGGAGCAGAGGACAACTTCCCCAGGGTTATCAGCCTGCGACACCAGCAGCAGTGCCCAGACCACCTCTTCCCACTCCATTTTCTGGGCATGGCAAAGGTAGTGGCACCGAGGACCTGCAGCCAGGAACGCTGAGACTGGGGCTGGACACCACCCCCGTGGGACTGGTTGTTTGCAACTCCCACTTCTTTGCCCATTTGGGTACCCAGCTCCCATGGGGGTGGAGGTAGAAGGGTTTTGAGAAATTTTAGGGGCTTTGGGGGTTACATACCCAGTACCATTAGCAGCCAGCATCTCCAGGAAGGGCACTGCTGGGGCAGTGGAGGGGATGGATCCCAGGTACCCAAGCACACACCACTGACCTCAGAGAGCTCAAGAATGGTCCCTGCCACCCAGGTCAATGCCAGCAGCCCCATGAACAGCCCTGCCCTGAGCGGCAACATGGGTCCTCCTGCCTGGTGCCAGCTTTACTGGGATCCCAGATCCCCAGGATAAAATTTCCCAATGGTCCCTGCAACACCAGGAGCTGGTGATGCCCAGGGAGGCTGTGGTGACTCCAGCCCATCATCTAGTACCTGCTCAGCCACTCTGACTGCCAAAATTTTCCCTTTTATTCCCTGAGGAGCTGGAAGAGTTGCTCCAGTACCTTTACAGCACCCAGGCTGCAGAGGTCCCAGCTGGCTGGGACAAGGGGGTTTGTTTGGGAAACATGAGTGGCATGGCATTTCACAGGCTCTGCATCTTCCACTATTTCTCTAGCTCACAGTGGAGAACATGACCACAAAGCACCTAGCGCAGCGGGACACCAGTACACAGAACACATGTGCATGCACACACAAGTGGGTGTATTCCCATCTCTCCACTTCCAAAGCTGAAGCACATCTGCCCAGGGAACCAAAGGAACACTTGGCCATGTGTCCTGTCATCCCCAAAACTCTTACACACCCCCTGCTCCTCAGCTGGAGGCCAGCGGGTTTGCCTGGAGAGAAGATCTGGACTATCAAAGGGTCTCATGGAGTTGCCAAGTCCAAACTACCTCACGTCATGCAATCTCCCCCATATTTTGTCTACTCAACTGTAGAACTCACTATTCCCACTGGAAGGCTCCTCAAGCAGACATTCTAATGACTAACTACCAGCCTAAATTTGTGGTCATTTTATACACCATGCCATTCTCTACCAGCACTGGCCTTTAACAGAAACTGCTCTTCTCCTGCTTCCTAACCTGATGCATTTATACAGAGCAATCACAGCCACCCCCAGCCCCCGCTTTTCCAGCTAAAGCAAGGTACCTCCAGTTCTCTCTTGCACAACTGGCCCTCCCTTCCCTGCTCCAGTCCAGGCTCAGTTACCTTTCTCTGGAGTCAGGAGACCCAAGTGAATGATTCTGATGGGTCCCACTCTATCCCTACACGATGCTACCAAGACTGTGCCATCCTGCCTGCAAACCTCCTTGCTCTTCCAGGGTATCGCTGGCCCACAGTCACCCTGCACTCCCCTGCTCATCCCATCCTCCTCCACACTGCTACTTTGCAATCAGCAAGACTTGGGTTCCTAGGAGATATCTTTGCTGTTCCTCAACAAGCACGTGGCTTTCCATTTCTCACTGCATCCCACATCTTTTCCTCCAGCCCTCAAACTCCTCCAGTCCAGGGCGGCAGCCTCCATCTCCCCCAGCTCCGGGAAGCCAGCCTAAGCTGGAAGCAGGAAAGCCTGTGACTCATCCCCAAGGAGCACCGCCGGTCACCACCAGCCACTACGTCCCCTCAACACCACCCAGCGCTATCCCAATGCTGCTCACTTTCCTGCCAGCCTCGTTGAGCTCCACTTCTCCTTCCCCTCTTCTCTACTTCATTAACACTTTCCCATAGCAAAAGCTTTACTACAAAGAGCAGCTCCACACGCTTCCAGGTCTCTGATGCCAGGTTAGCCTGGAGTGACCTACCTTTGGCAAACCCATGATTCATTTTCCTCTTTTGCCTTCCAAATCTGTTCTGAAGTGGTATGCGATCGAGGTCAGGCTTGCAGTCCTATTCCTGCCTGCCTTACTTTTTTTTCCCCTCCTCCCCCCGCTTTTAAATATAGGCATCGCATTCGCTATTCTCCAGTCAGATGGTGCCTCCCCCAACTCGATAGAGTTGTTAAAAATACTTGTTACCAGACCTGCCATTTCATGTGCCAGCTCCCTCCAAACACAGGGAGGGGGGAAGCCATCCCCATGGGTGCGATGGTCTCGGTGCTTGGCTTCCACATCGGCTCACGCCCATGTCCTCATTCCCACTATCCATCCCTTTTTGTTGCCTCTGTCTTGATGGTGACCAAAAAATGGGGTGAAAGATCCATTTGTACCCAGACATCCCCAGCCATTGCTTCCTCGTGGCCTTGCTTTGATCTGTGGAGATGGGGAACCGCTCGCTGCCCCTTTGAGCATCCTTCACAAGGTCCGTGTTGGTGGGACTTTTGGCAGCTCCCGTAGCACTTCCTGACTTCTTCAGTGCCACGATGTAGTTGCCTTGACTGAGCAGCCCCTTTTCCCACCCCTTTGGGGCATCAGTTGTTCTTAATATCCCTCCAGAGTTTCACCGCCTTGGTCCACTGTGCCTGCCTGCTGGGGTTTTTTCCCCTTTTGCTGAAAGTACCAGGAGGTCACCATGTGTGGAGACATGGTGAGTTTAATCCCCAAACCATAAAAACACTGTACCTCCTTTAAGGAAGAAAGTCCTGGTTCCTACCCTGTGCAGCAAACCAGGTCCCATCGCTCACCCAAGCCTTTTGGGAAACAGAGGAGCTGCCTGATGGCTGATCTGAGCTGCTTCCTCCCTCTCTTTTACATAGAGAGCGGTAAGGGGCTGGAACAGGCTGCTCAGAGAGGTGGTGGACACCCCATCCCTGGGGCTGTTCAAGGCCAGGCTGGATGGGGCCCTGGGCAACCTTGTGTAGATCCAGGCCTGAGGTTGGTGGCCCTGCCTGTGGCAGGGGGTTGGAACTCTTTGAACCTTGGGGCCCCTTCCAACCCAAACCAGTCTGTGATTCTATGATTCCCTTCCAGACAACCACTTTTTCAATACCCACCCCCCACCAGCCTAAACCACAACCACCAACCTGAGCCCTCCCATAACATCCAGATGAAGAAATGTGTTTCTTCGGGGCACAGCCGAGACACCGACACAAGCAATGTGAGCTTGATGGTGAAGTCTAACGAGCCACAGCTTCCCCAAGGGACTCCACACCTGAGGGGAGTTCTCTCGCCAAGGCATCGGTGGAGACCCCCAGCCATTCCCTGGCAGGAGCCGAACCGCTGGACTCGCACCTCCACCATTGAGCTGACACGCCCAGCTGCCGGCAAAGCCATCGAGCCTATAAATGACACCACGGAGGTGGGAGCAGGAACCCTGTGGGATAACAGAGCCAGCGCGGCAGGTCCCCACCCAGCGAAGGAGCCCCCGCCAGCTCCTGCTTCTCAACCCCCAGCATGGAGTTATTGTTTCAGCAGCTCTTGGGTTGTATTTTTTTCTTTTTTATTTTTCCTTTTTTCTTCTTTTTTTTTTTTTTCTCTTTTTTCTTTTCCCCATTCCAAAGGGCGGGAAAAGGCACAGGGAGCTGCAAAAGCAGGTCTCACTCAGGGGGCCAGAAATCTAAAGAAATCTAAATATATACTCAAGTGGAATGCAAAGCACAAGCTCGCAGCCCACACGTACCCTCCCTCAGGCTGCACTCACATGGGAAACTTTAGGATTTCTTTTGCTATAGGGGAAAGGGGGGGAACAAAACCTAAAAAAAACCCCACAAATTCAGTCTCTCCTACCTAAAAATAAACAGAGAGCATGTTCTGCCTATGCAGGGTGCCTTTAATGGCTACTCACTGCCCACCAGCTTGGGGAGTGGGATTGGGGACTGAGGCTGTGGGTGCTCAACTCATTTGGGGAGCAGTAGGACATTACAGAATCACAGGACTGTTGGGGTTGGAGGGGCCTCCAGAGCTCATCGGGTCCAACCCCTCTGCCAAAGCAGGTCCCTAGGACAGGTTGCACAGGGAGGCATCCAGATGGGTCTGAAATATCTCCAGAGAAGGAGACTCCACACTCCCCTGGGCAGCCTGTCCCAGGGCTCCCTCACCCTCACCGGGAAGAAGTTCTTCTGCATATTGGTGTGGAACTTCCTGTGCTCCAACTTAAGGCCATCACCCCTTGTCCTGTCCCCACAGACCATTGAAAACAGGGAGCTGCTGGATTTCAGTTAGACAGCGATCCACCCTCACTAATGCTCCAGTGTCTAGGAACAGGGCTAGGCTCCCAGTTTACAGAACCTCCAGCAGGATGGGTGGCCACATCCTGTTCTCATTGTGGTCCTCTGCCAGGGATCTCCCACCCCACGGAGAGCTCTGACAGGGACACACAGCTCTGCCTGCACTGCAGGCAAGGATGGGATGACCAAATCATCCCAACCGCTGCAGTCAGGCAGGAGAGGTCTGCCTGTCCCTCTCACTGCAATCCTAGCTAGGGGGGATGGGAATGATAAGGAAAGCCAGGATCTCAGGAGGCTTTGCCCTGGACACCATGCCTGCCCTTCCCCAGGCTCGCTGCAGAGCAGACCTGCTGGGACAGCAGGTGTGAAAACACTGCAGGCCCCATGATTTGTATGCCAGATCCTTGGCTTTGGGGGTGATGCACACCATGGCCCCACCACAGCTGATGCCATCCCTCCAGCACCACCTCCGCTGCCCGCGCCCCTGCAAACCACAGCCACATCCGGCTGCCAAACAGAGGCAGGACAGCAGGAAGAGCCTCCGACTCTCCGGACTCC